>CM074804.1:6281954-6407269 GCA_037447605.1 Zygnema circumcarinatum
AGGCTGTACGATTACCAAGTCCTGGGGCGCCCATGACCAATTTCGGACTTGTACGATTACCAGCGTTGACTTGCATTTGGTTCGGCACAGGTTCGGCAAAGTAATCATTATTACCAATTTCTCTATCCCCGATTACCAATTACCAAGCTGTACGATTACCAAGTTTTGTTTAAGTCTGAGACCCCCTATTTGGCGACGGTCGTGGTCTGACTCCCCCTATTAAAAAGGGGTAGTGTTACTTCCACCCCTTTTTTGAATCCAAACACCCCTTCCCGGCCGGGCAGATTTCAAAAGGGATTAAACACGGAAAATACTTTTTTCACCCCTTTTTGGAATCGATACCCACCTTCTTCCGTCGGCTGATTTTATTTTTGCTAACCAAGGAAAATGATACCCCGTCACCGCATTTTGAATACTGTTATCCCGCCTCCCTGAATTTATTTTTTGAGGAAAAGAAATATCTGCATGCCCAAATCCGCTCGGAGCGGAAGATCCGTCCGCCACGAGATCGTTCGTTGGTGGCCGTCCTTCACACGTGTGTGTCAATCGCTGCTGTCGATTCCCTCGCAGATCGCACCACTGCAGATCACCGTTCGATCTGCAGCCGGGCTCGATCTTAGCGAATGGAAAGCGCCCACGAGCCCGTCAAAGCCGGATCGCACGTGCGAGTGCGCGCGTCCCTCGGCCTGAGATCTCGTCATTGTTAGCTCCTAGCCAATCAACATCTGCCACGTGTTATATATTTTGACGTGGAAAATTTTGATTGGTCCAAGCTCTCAATGTACCAAATTTTGGGTTCCTCAAGTTGCAACCGTACGACATTTAGTACGGACAAACTTTTGAGACGACTTTGGCGGGATACGTGGGCATGTGCCATTCGCTGTGACCGAGCCCGGCTGCAGATCGAACGGCGAGATATAGGCGGGATATTCAAAATGGGGTGACGAGTTATCATTTTCCTTGTTTAGCAAAAATAAAATCTGCCGATGGAGGGTGGGTATCGATTCCAAAAAGGTGTCAAAAATGCATTTTCCGTTTTCAATCCTTTTTGAAATCTGCCCGGCCGGGAAGGGGTGTTTGGATCCAAAAAAGGGGTGGAAATAACACTACCATTAAAAAGCAGTTTTTCGTCACAGTTTGTTGAGTGACACCCCCCAATGGACATCCCTAGCCCTGACGGCCCCGGCTACGTACGGTACGGTACGGTCCGGCCGCCGCGGGCGGGCGGGGGGCCAATGAACGCATTGAATGCGCCGTGACGCCCCGCCCTGCTTGCCCGCCCACCGCCTGCCACCGCGAGTGACGCGTCACGTGGGACCGGCCAGGCTGGCGGGCGGGCGGCCGGCCGGCCAGCGGCAGTTACTGCTGAGCCGAGCCTTCGCGGCAGCTTCGTGCGGGCGAGCTGGTTGGTTAGTGTCCTTTTGCGGTTGGGCCTGCACATGACATGACATGGCATGACATGACATGACATGCGGAGTGGTGGAAGCGGCAACGCAAGCGAGGTCCATGCCATCCACTTGTCCTTGGGTCCTTCGCGACCAGTTCCTCGTGGTTCTCCATGCCGATTTTGTCCATGTACATTTGATGGCATCATCGCCATGGTGAGATCAATGCCACTTCATTCCTCCCCGAAAGGTGAAAAGTAAATGGATGCGCATCACGATTGCCAAGCAAAAGGAAGTAACAAGAGGAATGGCACCTCGCCAGGGGCGAGACCGCGCACGCCGCACCACTGCACTGGACAAACCGCCGCGGGAGTTGGACGCAAAACGTCGCACGGCCTCCGAGCACATGCCGCGGTGCCCCGCTAGCTTGCAGGGCCGCATGACGCCATGGCGAAGTGCACCCAGCCAACGCCAACGCCAACGCCAACGCCAACGCCAACGCCAACGCCAACGCCAACGCCAACGCCAACGCCAACGCCAACGCCAACGCCAACGCCAACGCCAACGCCAACGCCAACGCCAACGCCAACGCCAACGCCAACGCCAACGCCAACGCCAACGCCAACCGTGGCCTTCCCTCGAGCACGAAGCCAAGTGGCCGGCCGGCGGACGCCATTATTAGCCATTATGACCGTACGGCTGATCGGGCGTATCTCTGGCCGTTGGTGAAGCGCGGCGCCAGCCATGTGGGCGGACGGGCGGGCCACGTGCCGCCCCGCCGCCATCAATGCCGTGCGCGAGTGAAGGCTCGCCCGCCCCCGCGCGCTATTCCTCGCCCGCCTCCGCTCTCGCTCTCGCTCTCGCGCTCACAGCACCTGCCGGCCGAAGCAGACGCGGTGGCCGCTGGAGCTCTGGGCGTGAGGGCACCATGGCGGAGCAGGCGGACGCCGTCTTGTTTCTGCGCTGCCACAGCGGAGAGGAAAAGGGGGAGGAGTGCACGTGGGAGGAGGTGGCGCCCGACGGGTAAGTCGCAACAGTTTCGAAGGAAACTGATCTTGAGTCAGTCACAAACAACTCAGGCCCACACATTTGGTGAAAATCTAGTCTCCTTGGCCTGCCGGAATTTGCAGCTGAAGCCAATTCTGAACCCTCGGCTGCGTGCTGCGAGCTCGAGCTCTGCGCGGGGCTGTGCAAGCAGCATTTCTGCCTTGCGTCCTTCTGCAGGCCTTGTGCAGTTTTCTACTGCTCTGCATCATGGCTCGTCCAGGGATTGGCCCTTCATCTCTGCCCCCTGCCCGGTTTCCTCTCACTCCTGACACTGGTTTCTATTGCTGCGTCCGGGCATGTCTCGGCTCACAACCCTGCATTGAAAGGTGGCGTCCGAAGTAGTTCTAAAAGTGAGCGCAAATGAATATGTTATCTATTAGCGATTGCTATTGAGAGCTTTCATACCCTCAACTGTGAAGAGTCCCTCTGCATTACTTGGCAATCTCCTTTCTTAGAGTTGGGTCAATCTGACAGCATTACAGCTTCCCGACGCTGATTCGCCTGAAGCCTGTTTCTTTCAGCAAGCATAGTCTAGGTTGGCGTTTGTGCTCCGGGAAGCGGACTCAACGCACCGGAAAACTCTCATTTTGAATTTGTTTTTCCACTTGATTAGTTAGAGAAGAGCATGTTTGCATGGGAGGCATATACAGCATTTTGTAAGCTGCTTTTAGAGTGGCGCTGCGTTCATTTACTGCCGGGAAGCTTCCCTTGTTAGGATGAGCCGTCATCACCTTTGCTCCTCCACTAATCTGCAGAATCGCACAGAAAGTTCAGAAAGAAGATTTGACGAGGCATAGATGGCCGAGACCTCGCTTTTTGCAGGTTGCTATCCATGATTTATATCTCACAATGTCTGAGGTCGTCTGGATCAGATGCGACGTTGTCACCTGAGACTGAAGCTTTAGCATGCCATTGGTTCCTTCCGATTTATCTTCCTCTGGCAACATGCGAATGGCCTCAAAGATCCCTTTTAACTCCATTTTGTCCATATGCACAGTGAAGCGTAGACCTTCATTCTTATTACTGAATAACACAGCAGCTACCAAGCTTCTGTGGTCCCATCAGCTAAGTCTGTCATGTCCTTTCATAGGTATGCTGCTAGTTGTAGCCTCCGAAGGCAGCAGCTGACGAGTAGGTAATCCGCGGGACTCAGATCAGCACGGTCAGAGTTGCCCAATCTGGGGTTCGTACCTCGGCTAGCTGAAACTATTTCACTGCAACCTGAACTCACAATTATAAGGACACTCTTGTCACCTGAACAACTTTATTCACACTAACATTGCGACATAAATCCTTCGCTCCAAACATGGTCCAAGTTCGTTCTGAGAGAACGACACATAGCAAGTAGAGAAGGAGAAGAGATACAACAGATGTTATTGGAAGCAGTTATGGAAGGGATTAGCAAGTCGCCATCTGGACCTCGAGCTGCAGTCAGTTCACAACACACGCGTGAACACGTATGTGCATGTTGCCTTGCGTCACGCACTGCTGCTGAATTGAATTGACGGCCTAGGAGTCGCATAGTAAAATGGGCGCGAGGTTGGGCGTGGCTGCCAATTGCTGCAGTCTTGTCCCTCGACGGCCAACTCTGGAAGAACTTGCCGTCTCCTCCATTTCGGAGCTCATCTGCCCACTTTGCAAGCAGGTGGGCAGGGGATATTCTCTGCTTGGGAGGGGCTGTTCAAATTGCTGCCCTCAAGTGCTCTATTGGCGGTGAATTTCATTGATGCCCAATGGCATATGAATGTCTGTCTGCCTACGCATACCAGGCATAAAGATGCTTCACAGCTCATCCCTGTCTCGCTGTGCAGGTCTTCAGCATTGCAGTTACTGCTGCTTGCGGCGATGTCTTCTGCAGGTGCATCTCTCACACCCTAAATTTCAACCTGCTAAACGAACCGTCTTCTGTGTAGACTTCCGGGCTCACAATCTGACGGCAGCATGGGTACAGAGACTGTCTACGTGAGGAGACTCAGGCAAACGATGCCGCCTGTCCGATCTGTGAGCAGCCCTTAGAGGTACTCCCTCTGCCCACGTTTCCTACATTACAAGAACAGCAAACCTTCTTGCAGCAGCAGTGATGGCTGTGCTCTGGGAGAGGTGCAGGCCGGCACCCCCGCGCCCTCTCGAGCAGCGCAGAAGAGGCTGGCCACCCTCCAGATGCGCTGCGAGAATGGCCTCTCGTACGACCTCCGCAAGAGGCGCTTTACGGCTGAGGGATTCCTCGCGGAAGGCTGCCCAGTAGTGGTCGCCTATTCCGACTACCATGCGCATTTGCAGGCACGGCATTACGCTTCGATTCTCCCCATGTCTTGCCATCCTTTTCTCTGCTTTAGCTTCAGATACCATTCTGTTTAACCGCGAGAAGGTTTCCCTTGTGTCGAGGATACGAATGCCCATTCGTGCTGGACTCAAAGGGCAGACATGTGGACGGGGATTGCAGAAATGCAGTTACACCATAGTGGCGTGCGCGTATCAGGACATGGGCTGCAGCATGGCGGTGGAACGCGCTGCCTGGAAAGCGCACTGTGCAGCCTGCAATTACCGCATGGAGCTCTGCGAGTATGAGATGTTCCCCCGACCACACAGCAAATGTATGCGGCAAGAGCAGAAGAAAAGTTGTTTCCAAGCCATGGCCTGACGCGGGGCAGAGAGCGGCGTGCAGGTGCGGGCAGGACGTGGTGCAGCTCGCGAAGGAGGAGCACCGGAAGGTGTGCAGGGCTCGTTCCATGCCCTGTCCGCACTCTCAGTTTGGCTGCGTCTTTGTGGGCACACTCGCTGCCGCAGAGGAGCATCTCAAGATATGTCCGTACGAGATGGTGAAGATGGCTCTCTACAAGCCGGTGAGTTGTGCCCTCAATGTGCCCGGAACACGCCCTTGACCAAATTTCTGGCTGGTACGACATGTGGGTGCTTCTAACTGAAAACGGCGCGATGTGCTTTTGGAATCTCTGAGATGTGCGTAGAGCTTTACGCGTTGGTGA
The DNA here is from genome assembly GCA_037447605.1 of Zygnema circumcarinatum. Classification (NCBI taxonomy): domain Eukaryota; kingdom Viridiplantae; phylum Streptophyta; class Zygnematophyceae; order Zygnematales; family Zygnemataceae; genus Zygnema; species Zygnema circumcarinatum. The sequence goes on from CM074804.1 coordinate 6,287,371, forward strand.
ATGCCCGGCCGAGTGACACATGGCACGTGTGGTGAGGTCAATGGCAGGTCGTTCAGAAGGTGTACGAGGAGTGCTTGGCGGCAGCAAAATGCGAAGCTGAGAATGTGCAGTGGAACCACAGGGGTGAATCCGACGAGCTCAGGAGACAGTTGATGGATGTGAAGGAGGGGATCGTTCTCAAATTCGACGACCAGACGAAGAATGTCCCAGAAGAGTTGAGGTAACTCCTATGTGCACACACCATGATGCTTGTACACCGTTGTAATGGTCGACGAAAATGAGGGGCGACGTCCCAAAAGAGGGACAGGAACTTGGTGCAATCCATTGTTTCACAAGGCAATAAGAAGAACAAGAAATGCGATGTAAAGAGTGACTCTTCCTGAAATTTCTTGGAAGTGATGGAGTCTGCCAAGCATTGAATCCACTGGAAGTTATAGAAATGGAAGAGAAACATCCGGGACTGGGAAAGCAATGATCGATGGCTCTGTGTGCGCCATGCAGGGTCGACATGAAGGATAAGCTGCAGAATGCTCTCGACGTGCTCGACCTGTCCCTATCCTCACCCACGAGTTCCTCGCCCCTACCTAGGAGTGTTCCCACGTGAGTTTTCAGTTTCTTTGGCTATTGCTCTGCCTCTCCTACATGTGATGAAAGCAAAAGCAATGATTCAATTGCATTTTGTTTCGTGCAGAACCAACAGCTCGCCTTCTAGAGGAAGTCCAGGGAGGAGTCTCCCAGAGGAGAGTATATATTCCTTTGAGGAGGTGGTGGTGTTCACCGACAACTTCTCTAAAGCGAACCTTCTGGGCAAGGGCGGCTTTGGAGCAGTGTACAAAGGGATGCTCTACGGCACGCCTGTGGCGGTAAAGCGGCTGCATGAGGGGGGCAATGTGAGCGAATTTGAGTTTGAAGTGAGCGTCCTGCGAAGGATCCGTCATCCGCACATTGTGATGCTCATCGGGTGCAACCCCGAGTCCATGTGCATTGTCAGCGAGTTCTTGGCGGGCGGCAGTCTCGACGATCGGCTCAAGGGGGCGGCCTGCTTCCCGCCGCTCGGCTGGGTGGACCGCCTCCGGATATGTGCGGAAATGGCTTCCGCACTGCTCTACCTGCACAGGAACGGCATCCTGCACCGCGACTTGAAGCCGGCCAACGTGCTGCTCGACCAGAACAACAGCTGCAAGCTCGTGGACATGGGCCTTGCGAAGCTATTTCAGGATACCACCACTATCATGTCTCAGCCAAAGGGCACATTCGGGTAAGCCACCACAGAGCACGCTCATGGTCCTCCAAGCCCGCCTAACGGCCCCATCCCCTGACTAACGTTCCCATACTCTAATCTGCAGATACATCGACCCCTTCCAGCTGCAAACCGGCCAGCTCTCCCGCTCCTCCGACGTATACGCTTTGGGTCTGATCATCCTGCAGCTCCTGACCGGCCATCGGCGCATCCAGGCCGTCCATCAGGTCCTGGAGGCGTGCGGGCCGGCCGCCCCGCGCCGTGACCTGGAGGTCGCGAGCGAGGTGTTCCTGCAGCGGCTGGACCCCTCCGCGGGGCGGTGGGGTCATGACCAGGCGCGGGCGGTCCTGCGGGTCGCGCTGCAGTGCGTGGAGCGGAGCAAGGGGGCGCGCCCGGACCTGCAGGCGGAGGTGCAGCCCGCGCTCTTCCACGCGGCGGAGGGGGCCAAGGCGGCCGCCGCGCTGCTGCAGGGGAGGGCCAAGGCGGCCATGCCGAGAGGGGACGGATTTTCGGGCAGAGGGCAGGCTGATGAGGTGCAGCCCTTGCAAGGACTCGCGCACAGGGCGGGAGGGAGGAAGTTGGCGAAGACTCAGAGTGATGGTGCAGCTGCGGCAGTAGAGAGGAATGAGGTCCCGAACAGTACTAGATGGGCCTCGCCTATGAAGGTTCGGAAACTTTTGCCTGACACGCAGCACGTTTGTCTTGCGGGTGGTGTTTCTTTGTACCGCATACGTTGCCTTTTTTTGAGGTGTGAAGGTGACACTTCACCTCACCGTCTTTTGTGTGTGACTTGGTGGCGGTGACAGACTGAGCATACAGCGCAAAAGCATAGCCGTAGCGGCCCTCAGCAGTTGTATTCATCCTCGGACTCGCGGCCCATTCCCTGCTACGATGCGTCCTTGTCGCTGTCGTCATCGACAGCGTCAGGCAGCTTCAGCTCGGACCTGGCGCAGGCCCCACCTCCTGTGAGCCTGCACTCCCAGTAGACTGCAGGAAGATGTCGCTGCTTGTAGCTCTACTGCTCAGCTCCCATATGGAATGACTGTAAACAATAGAATGTGGTGGGAAAACGGGGAAGGAAGGACAAATATGTTTCGCTGATGCATTGTTTGAATCCCAGGTTTTCTTCACCCCTTTGTTGGCTGCTCGGCAGTGATCCTCCATGTCAAAAGGGACCGGTGGCCTAACCTCTTGGCGGAGACTGTGTGACAGAATGAAGCTTGGATCTCAAATCGCGAAAGGACTGCGAAGGCGGGAAGTTCTGAACTAGACGACGAAGGAGAGCAACAGTCACCGGATGCAGTGGTGGGTTCTCCTGCTAGCTCACTCGACTGATATGCTGGAGATGGACTAGACAGGGATGAGGGAGAAGCCAAGGGCATGCTTTAGGGAAGCAAGGTCAGCATGTGAACAGGGGGTGCAGATTGGGCGAGAGAGCGCTCTTTGTTGGTCGCGGGACTAACTGGACTGTGTTCAACAAGCTAGTAAAAATAGCTTCTGCATTGCTAAGGACGAGCTGACATGGTGACGAGGGGGGTAAAAAGGGCAAATCAACAGCATGATCGTCGGTTACTTGATAAGTGCACTTCAATGTATTTGTATAACAGTAGGATTTGTAGGGAGAAAACACTTGGCCTGTGACTTCGTCACCCAAACGATCGCCAGCCTACCGCCCCATCACGCAACGCCACGGCACCGAATTGAGCACGAAACGAATTTATTCGTTGGTCAGTTTAGTTGATGTCAAATTCCAAAGGTTCCCCTATCCTTGCAAACATTTGTTAGGAAAATTTGTTCATTCTGCCTTCCGATTCTGTCCTGCATGTGCAGGCAGTTCTTGAGGAAGTGCAGGTGCTGCGGAAGCATGCACGGAAGCAGCACGCACGCAGAGAGCACCTCAAAGCGCTCGACACGTTCGCCCTCGCCTTGGACCGTCTGCCCGCAGGACACCCCATGCGGGCGGACCTGCACAGGTGAACCCCACCCACATCTCAATGTGCATCATGAGCCTTGTACGCAAGGTTAGTTAGAGGCTCATTCATATATTGATTGATAATAGCATTCACAACCCTTGAACGAGTCTGACAAGTGCGGCGCGGGCGGGTGTGCGCAGCTGCCGGGCGGAGTGCGTGTTGGACGTGGCCCCCCTGCAGTACAGCGGCGCGGCGGTGGAGGTCGTCAAGGAGTGCACGCAGGCCCTCGCGGCGGCCCCGCCCCACGCGTGGGCGCTCATCTGCCGCGCGCACGCGTACGAGGCCCTCGGGAACTGGCGACTCGCGGAGATGGACCTGGACACCCTGCTAAGGGTAAGAGGGGGGGAATGGAAAGGGGAGGGAGGGAGGGAGGAGGGGGAGGGAGGAGGGGGAGGGAGGGAGGCGCGGGCTTCTGACAAAAAACTGGTCTTTGAAATGGGTGCAGATTGATCCCAACAATAGCAGGGCCTTGGAGCTTCGACGCACTTTGCAGGCGGAGCGGTTGCGGGCAACAAACTCTGCACAGTTGCCCTCCTCAATGCTGGACGATGCAGACTCCCTTGCTGTTAGTGTGAGGCTCCATGCCCTACGTCCTCAACTCAACTTTCCTTCATATCTGTACATGGTTCAGAGAGCTTATCGAGGAAAGGTTTGGGGGGTATCAGGACATTGGAGGCGTTCACTTTGGTGATACTTGCCAGGGCTGTGGGGTGACACCTATCTGCGGTCTTCTCTTCAGATCATTCCGGTGAGCTCCAAACCGCATTGTTTGTGCAGCAGTGTACCTACCAGCTAGTGGGGGAAAAGGGTCACTTCATCGGTAGTAGTAAGGTTGTTGATGGAAGCGAGAGGTGACAGCGACAGCATGAAATGCCCCGCCGCCGCTGATGTGCCTTCATACTGAATGTACAAACGTGTTTGGGTACTCCTGAGGGTGCAGGCGCCGGGATTTTCAGCTTTGCAGATCCTGCAGGCTCAAGTGGAGCTCTAAATCAGAGGAGTTTGAGGAGGTGGCACCACCAGTAAGTGGTTGAGCAAGTGTTGCTTCCTGTCTTTTCTCCACAGTGATGCAGCTTTCAAGGCAATCCCTGGACTAGCAGATTCAGGTCTGCAATCTCAAATGGTTGGCTCCTGCGGAGGGGGCTTTAGTCCTTATCAACCTAACCAAAGAAATTTCTTGCTATTCTCCCTTGAATCGCTGGACATGCAGGAGAACTCCAATGCTCTCTTCCTGTACTCCCTTGGCTACGGCCATGGTGCATGCATTATCCGCAACAAGCGGGACACCATTCGTCTCCTGCAGAAAGCCTCTCAGCGTGGTCACCCCTTGGCGAAGACAGCGCTTGGCCATGCCTATCGCCAGGGAGATGGCGTGGATCAGGACGATAATGCTGCTGCAAAGTGGCTGAGCTTGGGAGCCACCATGCCAGACGAGCAGTATGAGCTCGGGCGGCTGTACAAGGAGGGCAAGACCGTGAGCAAGGACCTGCAAGAGGCGGTGCGCCTCCTCTCCCTGGCGGCTGTGCAGGGCCACGCGGGGGCCCGCATGGAGCTCGCGCAGTGCTACGCAGAGGGCCGCGGAGTGGCGCCCGACAGTGAGGAGGCCGCGCGGCTCTTCCGCCTGGCGGCAGTTGCAGCAGAGGCCGACCATATGAAAGCGCAGCTCAAGCTGGGGACATCTGTGGCGGGAAAAAAGTGAGTTCATATAAATGGCGGCTGGCACTTCAATCCAGTGAGGCTGTGGCTCCTGCTGTCCCGCGAGTCAGAGAATTCTGAATTTATCTTATGAGGCTGCTTCTATGTGGATAAGCAGCCTCCTCCCAGGTTTTCAATGAAGCACTCTAGCAGCACGATGCAGGAGGGCAGTGTCTTCTTGACGACCTGTATGCTTTGGAAAAGTCCAGCCAGCATAGGTGAGCGTACTGTCGGGACTGCCGAGAGGCTCCGCACGTTCGGGACCTGCTGAATGAGGATGTTCAACATGGCTATTCTTTTGCAGCCCTGATTTGGGCAGTAGATGTACACTATTGTAGGCGGGCAAATGGCCGGCAGGAAATGCTTAGCGATTTCAGCATGTTGGATAGAGACCATCCTCATTCGGTTAGGGACTTAATTCAAAGGATTAAAGGTGTACAACTGGCGTCGCATTCTTTTTGTATGATGCAATAAAAAATTGTTTCACTTTATTTGCAATGTTTCAGTAGGAGCTTGTTGTTTCAATTCGGGTTCGGGTTTGTAAAATGGAAGGTGAGCCGATATCGCTGCCGGTGAGCCTATACTTCAGTAAGTAGTTTTTGGCTCTGCCAGCGTTTGCTTGCTGTCTGAGCGTGCCAGCGACCAGAATTCTTTCCAGGCGAGTGAACGCCCTCATAGCATGTTTTCTATACCAGCTTTGATTTCTCAGAGCTCTTGAATGGTGGCTCAGTAGTTCAGTCTCTCTCGCTTTCAGTTGACAAAACTTAACAACGAATGGACAGCAGGACCGAAAGAGAAGCGATCGGCTGAAAACCCATCAATGATGAGACAATGGTCACGAAGTTAAAGATGAGTGAAATGAATGACAGATACGCTCGAGTTGCCGTCACCTCTTAATCAGCGATGATCAGTCTCCACACCTCCCGTATACTCCACATGTAACACAAAATTCCGCGCGGGCTGCGAGTAAGCAAATCCGAGGACAATGCGCAGGACTGCGTCATTCCAATGCAAGCGCATCGGCAACCGTTGGCCGCTACCGTTAATGGCAATTGTCATCAGACAAAGAGTGCTTTAACCTTTACAAAAGTGTGTCGGGCCAACTGGTTCAGGACTGGTCGGTGTTCACACGCTGCCAGTTGCGCACGCAGTCGTTGGAAGTACGGGGGATTCTCACACACAGGAAAGCCCGCTCACGGAACCAGGAAAGGCCGCTCACGGAACCACGAAAACAGGGAGGCACTCGAAGGCATTCGCCACATCGGAGACATGAAGCCCATCCTCTGCGAGTCACTGACATGACCATGCCAACTCTCCATGTGGAAACTGCAGACTAACATAAGAATTACACATCGTTTACATGATTTTTGGATTTTTTTTCTGTAACTTCAATTTTGGTTCACGCAGACTCGAGGACCTGGTCCTGCTTGCGAGCTGCACAGTCTTCAGGCGACGTGAATGACACGCCCGCTGGAGCAGCGGATTTCTTCACAGGTTGCATACGGGGAAAACGGCACTTCTGAAAGCCCCGCAGGCCGTTGGCCGAACCCAGGCGGCCCACCAAAACCTTACCTCACCACCTCTCCAAAAGCTCAGCTTCAATATGGAGGATGCCCCGCACGACTCACGGTGAACTGTGGCGGACGGGTATCCACCGAATCTCCACATTCTCAAAACTGGATCCAAACTCCTTAATTCACAGCAGGTCCAATACTTTACTTTGAAGGTGCAGGCTGCACCAAGGGGTCAGCACCCTCTGCGCCTCCATCTGTGGTGGACAATGGAGCACCTCCTGCTCCATTGGTGGAAGCGGGGAGAGTAGTAGGAGCGACAGAAGCAGGGAGGAGGACTTGGCCATCTGCCACCGGCATGTAGCGCCCCTCAATGAAACCCTGCTCGTTCAGGACACTCACAAAGCGATAGGCGACCTGCACAGCAAGATGTCACTAGTCAGCAACTAATCGTCTCTCCAGTGAACTTCAGCCATTTGACTGCAGGACTTTTCTCCAACTCAGCAAGTCCTTTTGTCAAAACCTAGAAGCTGCGTAGGCCTAAGACAATACAAACAAGTAAAGCATGATCTGTCTGCCTCACTAGTCGTCAGACTTGCGTACCATGTCTACTTCCTTGCCCCACTTCTGGTACTAAAAGCTTTTAATATTATCTGAAGCGGAAGTTACCCTATGTCATCAAGCTAGGTAAGTGACTATTACTGAATTCGCCACGCCACAATGCATTCCAGTTGAACTCTACTCAGTAGCTTCCAGCCTCAAGCAGAGTTTTCCTCAATACAAGAATAGTCGATGCAGTGCTCTTTCTATATGCGGACGCTGAATGCCTCTGCATTAACTTCCTGAATTGACAGCATTCCCTTCTCAGTTGATGTTTATACGACCGGAGCACATGACACTGCAGGCAGTTGGCGCCACACAAAGCAGAGGATACAGAGGATATGCATCCTCGGTTGTATACCGGCGTCTAAAATCAGCTGAAAACGATACGTGTATCGGCTCACGCCGTACAGCAAATATGGACCCATGAGGGAAAGAGCTGACGAGGAGATGGATCCGCGAGTAGGCAGCAAGTGGTGAGAGAGGGAGAGGTGGCGCCTCACCTCCTTCTGGGACTTCGTCTGACCCGCCAGCGCAGAGGAGACGGCAGACAGCTTTCCCTTGTCCAGCTTATCCTTGAAGTCCTCCTCCGCCATGGGGGCGAACTGGCTGTTCAGAGAGCGGGCAGCACCCAACCAAGCGATGACGATAAAAAGCAGAATAATTCCAAGGTAGGGAGTGGACGAAGCCAGGGAACCAAATCCGAAAATGAGGAACTGTTGAATTAGGGCACCCCCGGATTTGCCGAGAGGATTGCAGACAACGTCAATGGCTGCCTTGCCTTTCACCTGCACATGGACTCTTCAACGCCCTTGTTAGACCACGGTAAATGAACATCACTGTAAAAATAACTTGTTTGTTTTTGTCACTCTCTTACCAACTGTTAACCACTTCTCTTTCAATAAGCACAAATGTCAAGCACCGCACGACCTTTATTGAAAGTTCTTGTCAGCATAATGCCCTGATGCATGCTTCACTCCTGCATCTGGTTTCATGGCAATGCTTTGAGAATGTACGTTGCTTCCTACCGTATTAATCAAGAAGCAGTCTCTTAAACCCAGTTTAAAATTGTGAGCGAATAAAACTTTAAAGATCTTCGTTTTGTACTGCAAACAACAGATCTTTCCACGCACTGAAGCCCTAATCCGACCGAAGTCCTACCCTTACATTCTTACGACTGTGCACATGCATAGTTCTGTTGATTTCAGCATAGCATTAGCGCAAAAAAACCCAAAAAGCTGAAAAAAAAAACTGCAATCTCATCTCGTTAAACTTACCACGTTCCTAAAAAAAGAAAAAGTCAATGCCAATTTCCGCAGTGACATGATCTGCATCACGAGGTTTCAAGCATACGTATACGCTGCTCAGAGGTACTAACCTTGGTTTCTTCATCCAGAGGGATGTACGCCATCTCCTTGCAAGGATCAAACAAACTGTACTTTGCACTCTTGCTGAAAATATTTTGAGCGGCACCGACATAGACGGCTGCCAACAGTGGCGTCAAGCCAAGACCAGCGAGTAAAGGCGTGAGGGGTGTGCTGAACAGCACAAGTGCGAAAAAAGCAACTCCCGTCAACAGCAAAACAGTGGGAGTGATCTGTGCAGCAACTCCCCATCCAAAGCGACGGAAGATAACGCGGCTGAGCAACATCATGCCAAATGTGACCACTCCTGTATACGTGGAGAAATCTCCCATGAATGCTGAGTAATCGTTAGGGTTCGGGAACTGCACCCAAAAGGCCATCAAAAATTTAGGAAACTAAAAGATGTTCAGCTATCCAGAGAGCTGAAGAATGAAGAGACGGTAGCTAGAAGCCGAGGAATAACTCCAAGCAACAAACAAATCACCAGACTGGAGGGAGCTGTTTGGCGAAAAGACATACCTGGGCTTTGATTTTGCTTTTCCAGGTCACCTCCACAAGATTAATGCTGATTCCGTACGCAACCACAATGGTGGCCAAATCACGAATATAGCGCGACTTCAAGAGGAAGCCAAAGCTCTCATTCATTCCCATTTTTGGTTTGTCCTTCTGCCAGCCAAGTGCCCCAGCTGTCACACGAACACCTTACCAAAAACTGCCCAGCAGGGAGACTATCAATGCTTTAGTTGGAGAGCTAAATCTGAAAGATGTTTTGGAAGGCAACGCACAATTTCATGTTCGAGCCTGCAAACTTTGAAAGTTTATAAAAATTGTAAGAGAAGTTCAGGCAGCTTAACGGGGGAGTACCAAAACGGGTTGGTTACACAATATTAAAGATTTTCGATTTCACGGAATGTTAAAAACTCGTCAAAAGAAATTGTAGTGCAGTGCAAGAAACGCCCACTTTCAAACCAAACAAATGTCAGATCATGCCTGATTCAGTGTAATAAATGAAGCAATCCAGCAATTATTCCAACCAGGTTCATCAATACCTTCTTCTTCTTTTCAGCCTTAGGAAGGCTTGGATCGTTCACAACGAACTTGTCGACCCACCAATAGATCGCGCAAATGACAAATCCGAGTCCCACGACCAGGGACATCATGCCCCGCAGAGAGAAACCCCAGCCATCCACGCCGGGAGGCAGCTGACCGCGCAGCTGAGAGAAATACTTAACAGTGCGACCGGAAAAGATAAGGGCTACATTTGCACCAAGTCCGAACAGCGGATAAAACTGCTTCGCCTCATCGACTGTTGTGATCTGCACGATCGAACGCACGCACGTCAACACCATTCTGCAGAGTTTGACATAACTTCATTAAAACTGCTTCACTCAAAAAGGTCCAAAAGAAGCCTTGGCAGCACACCTGACTGCAAAGAACTGACCTGGTTCGCGAAGCCCCAAAAGAGGACTGAGACGACAACGCTGCCCCAAAGCTCCGCCATCACGTAGAAGAGACAGAAGGTCCAGTTTCGCAAGATAGAGATAGGGCCCATAAACCGTGGCCCCAGCACGTTCAGCAGCTTATCAGCGTACACTGTTGGGTGGAGCACGTCCCTCAGAGGGTAAAATACAAACGCGAAAGACCCAAAAAAGGCAATGAAGGGAAGTATGCACGAATAGAATAAAGCAGGCTTAGAAAGGACGTTTGCTAGCTTGGCGTATATTATCATGAAGCCCACGGCCATGGGAAGGTTCACCCATGTCTTCAAAAAGGGAATGATTTCCGCTCCACTCCCTGGCGCAGTCACCACCAGTACGTCCTTTGTGTCTCTCAAAATGGTGTAGTTGAAGAGAATGCAGAAGAACATTAAACCAAGGGGAATTACTTTCTTAATAGTGGCCACTTCCACGCCCAAAAACATCTTAGGCGGTGCGGGAATGATCTGCTCTCCGGGAAGATCGCTGCCCGCTGCTGATGCAACGGCTCGCACTGCCAGAGGTGCGTGCCTGCGCCTTGCAGGGCCATTCCGACTGCTCGCCTCAAACTGATCGACCTTGGAAATGAAAGCGCTCTCAGCGCTCCGGACCGCATTGCTTCCTTTCCCCTTCTGCTCCACCCTTGCCCCTCGCCCAGCGAGGCTGCTCTGCACAGACACTCTCCTTCCAGCCCGCGCATTTTTCGCCTGGCCCTGCGCAGCCGGCAACCACACCGCTGCGGGCGACACAAGAGTGCCCACGAGAGCTTCCATGGCGGCCTACGCGATGGCGGTAACAGCAGCAGCAGCGGCAGCAGCCAGACGGGGCCACGCGCTGAGGGACTCGAGGGCTGAGCTAGAGAGAGGGGGATTGGTCTGCACGAGCAACTTTGCCTGCACGAGCAACTTTGCCTGCACGAGCACCTTTGCCTTCCCTCGGCCTCGGCCCCGGCCCGGGCCGCATCCGGAGGGGCGCAGTGCGGTACCGCTTCCGGCCGGAATCTCCTCCGCGTGGCAGCTGACGCAGGGGCGGCCACGTGGCGGCGCGAGGGGCAGTCCGGCCCGCGCGGGCCCATCCGCGGGCGCGTCCCGCCGTCCGATCATCGGCTGCCGCCGCCGATATTTGCGGAGAGGGGCTTGGGGCGCAGGGCCGCACGCGCAGCCGAGAGCCGCGATTGGCTAAAGGCGACGGCGCCGCATTTTGGGAAAGTGGCGACGGCCGTTGGGAGCGCGCCAACTGTTGGCTGGTTGGCCCCTCTTTTGAGCGCGGCTTGATGCAGAAAAAGGTTGCCGTACCCACACTATGACGCCTTGATGGCGTCATTAGGAATCCCATACTAGTTTGCGGTTTGCAGCCGCCAACTAGCTAACCGCTGTGCGCGCAAACTGTATGGCATGCAAGCCACGTGTCGCCCTCTGAAAGATCCGTCCGCAGCAGAAGTGGACAACAGGCCACGTGTCTGTATGTTAAAAAGCCACGTGGCAAGCTCGCGGGGGCCTCGCAGAAACGCCCAATCACCTGTCGCCTGGCGAGCACGGCGGAACATGCTTCGTTCTGTTCTACATCGAAACGTTACGGTAAGTTCTGCAGCATAGAACCCGACCGGTTTGGCTCACGACCTTTGCCTCCCCTCTCGTCTGGTTGCACTCTCGCTGTGCCTTCTGCACGCATGTGACGATAGCTCTATTCGGCCAGGCCGGCCGCCGGCTGGCTGTTGGGGCCTCTTTACTTTGTTCGCGGATCTGACAAAAAGTAATAACTGGCTGCCTTCCCTTCAACCTTCTCCTGGAATCTTGAGACAAAGCGCCAGAAGAGCATGTGCTAAACAAACTTTCGAGTCTGGGTATGAGAGACGGAGTAACCGCGAGGTACGTCGGAGTAGAACTCACCACATGGCCACACGCGGGTCGGGAACCCACGGAACAGACAGTGAATGAACTGCACCTGACTTCGAACACGGCGGCCATCCCTGGAGCAGCTGTGCACAGAGGCTGAGCTGCACTATGCTTCCGGCAGTCAACTCAGAATGCGAGGAGTCTAACTGAGCTGACGCCGAGCATCACCTATCGTCCCTAGAGCCACAGCATGATAAGAATGGGAATATATAGAACGAACGAACGAGGCGTCTTCTACAATGCGAAGAGAATCGCTTCCAAAACGGCTACTGGAAGTAGAAACATAGTAAACAGATATACCTACGTCCCTGAGGGCGCATCTCCGCCTAATAACGGATTTCTTGGCAGGTCTTTCTTCGGGATGCCATCAACTGATCTTCTGCCAATCCCCGGCAGGGTGAGGTAGCTGGAGGCAGGTGACGAGATAATGTGGTAGCTGCCTGCTGCCTGCGACGTCAGGGATTCAGTATCGGCGCAATCTGCGACCTCCATACGCTCCAAGGCCTTGGCTGCTTCACCATGCCAATTGGTGAAGAAGAGGACGATAGTGGCCAGCACCACCACCTGAGTCCCTTGCCTGTATGCACGCAGGGCATGACGAGGATCTCAGCCTCTGCTTTCTGGCGTCCAAGAATGAAACGCGTGATTGGCTGAAAGCATTGAGGCTGGTCAGAGTGCCTGAGAGTTCGAGTCAAGATACATAGGAATCGACAATCATCAACATTCCGATGGCAACCATACAAGTCAATTCGTGTAACCGAGGGTGTTGACGCCACTGACCCGCACATAAGGCCCCACCAGAGCCCGAACGAGCCAAACCCAGCTTTGAAAGCCAAGAGAAAGGCACCCGGTAGACCAATGATATAGTACGCAGCAAGATTCACTATAGCCCCCAATCGCTGATGGCCAATGCCACGGATTGATCCTGCACTCGCCAAAAGCAACCATGTCGTTAGAGCTGCTGAAACTACCCTCTCTCCACCAAATGAACGAGAGGTGCAGGGAAAATTGCAGCTGCCGTCTGACGGGTTCGCAGAGAAGGACGACGCTGCACCTGCGTTGATGCCCGTGAAGCCGTCGGCGAGGCATATCCAGGCGATGAAGGGCATCATGGAGCTGACGAGGTCCAGCACCTCCACATCGCCGATGAACACGGAGGCCCACTGCCGGCGGAAGGCGATCAGCAGCACGAAGGTGGTGCCGGAGGTCAACACAATGAGGGAGTACGAGACTCGGGTGGCGAATCTTGCGGCACTGGCATTGCCTGCTCCGAGCTCATTGGAAACACGTGTACTTACAGCAGCACTGCACGCCAAGCCCAAAATACTCCCTTAAATAGTTCAGTGTCCTCAAGCCCCCGCTACAGCCACATCCGCTGCCCAACTTCCACACTTGTTTTCCTTCTGTTCCCCTTGCATCGAAACTTGGAAAAGAAGAAGTCGCAACCTAAAGTGCACACTGAAAAATAAAATATTTTTACGCACGTCTTACTTGCGCCTATTCCAGCGGAATCTTCCCTGAAATAGAGGCAGTGGCTCCTACCTTATGCCATAGGGCACCATCCATGACAGAGTGACTGTGTTAAAACCGATTGAAAAAGCGGAGACCTGAAGCTCGGGATCTGGCAGCATGCCTGAAAATAACACATTCACCTGCGCCGACAGTCCCACCATCAGCATCGCCTGCCAGAAATAAGCTTTTAGCCAATGGCAACATCTCTCCTGTGGTTGCAGAGAGCCGGGGTCCGCCCCACCTCAAAGCACCAGTACTCGAGGCAGATCATGATCGCCGAGGGAATGGCCAGCTTGAAGAAGGCCCACAGAAACTCTGGCTGGAAGGCTGCCCAGCTCCATCCTGTCCAAGTCTCGTTGAACCTGGGAAGGCCGGAGAAACGCAAATATGCGGCTAGCAGCAGCGCGTTCAGACACCTGCAGACCCCCCAATCTGCCGCTGGTCAGCACTCTTGCTGATTGGCGCTCTCACAGCAGCGGGGGGTCCAAAGCGGAGCATACCATGAAATAGACGAGCCTATGGCGGCCCCGAGAAAGCCCAGACCAAGAGGCCAGATAAGCAGGTACGTGAGCGGCACGTGCACGCCGAGAGCGATGAGCTGGCACCATGCCAAGGGAGCTGTTTCGTTCTGACTCTGAACAGCATCCGCCCCCCCCCTGTCTATCGTGCATGAGCAAGCGGAACTCCATGCCACTGTAGCCCCCAGCATGCTGAGACTTCTCGGTACAGACCTGGTAGAATTTGATAAGAGGCTGAATGACGGCAGAGGCGAACAGGCTCGGAAGCAAGCAGCGCGCATACAGGCCTGCTCCCCCCGCCTCCCCGCCCCCAACCAATATATCACAGCTTGAACCCCCGCCCATCTCCTCCCCCACCTCTGAAAGCAGCAGGGCGCCCACCTGCCATGTGAGCAATGGCTCCGTCCTGGCCCAGAACCACGAGCACGGGCTCCAAGCGCCACCAGAAGCAGGCGACCGACACGGAGAAGCCCACCAGCACGAGCATGGCGCTCTGTGTAAATTGTCCGATCTGTGAAAAAACCTCCAAGGTGGGTTATCTAATGATGAGTGGCAAAGGCCACATGGATGGGCATAAGTGAGTAATGGGGACAATAATGGAACCTGCTCAATTCCAATGCTATGCGTACAGTAATCGCGTTTGTTACCTGGCAACTGGACCTTATTTTGGGAAAGACCAAACATCTCAGGTGCAAATGTTTGCAGAATGCATTACATGATGGAAACTGGGGAAGGATTGACCAAACTTCAGCAGATGTATGGTTCTATACTTTCTTCTTCACCTAAGTGTAGCTCCGCTCGTCCTCATATATTGAATAATCGAGTAACACATAATCCAAGTAATCTAGCACTTAGAAACAAAGATTTAGCAGTTGACCTTACCAAATAGTACTGTTTGGCGCCATATGCCTGGCCACAGAAGGTTTCAAGAGCACTCGCTAAGGCAAGCTGCTCGCCCTCCATCCCCACCCCTCCCCAACTGCTCCTTCAGCGGCTTCTCGAATGCATCAGCATTTGCATTGTTTCGGCTTTACTTAAATCCAGTCCCAAAGCATGCTTCTTGGCTTTACACCTCACCAGCATGATATGGCCCGTCAAGTTGACCATACTGGCACGATGTCACAACCGGCGAAGACGGGCCCGTGCACAACAACCACAAGCCAAAGTCAGGCCTACTTTCAGGTCAAGTCAAGTGAAGCGAAATCAAAATGGATTCGAGTCATTCGAATGAAGGGAGAAACGAAGGGCAAACGATGACACGCAATCATCATATGGCAATGAAAATACAAAGGAGGTGGAGAATCACACGTTGTGGCTAGAGAGGAAGCCGCCAACTCCAGCTTCCCAAGGTGCCCAACGTAGATGAGGGAGACAAGGTTCAGCATGTACTGCAGAATATTCATGCCCACCATTGGGCCTGCATGCACACGTATCTAAACTATCTTTAGGAACCCAACCTCACAGTACATGCAGCGTGAATAACAAAGTTCGGGAAATCGTGTAAAATGCATACCTGCAAAAATGATTTGCTTTTTAGCCTCCTCCCAGGCAGCTGTCCGCCATGAGTCCTGACGATCCAAACAGAACTTTTAGAATGCCGTAGCTCAAGCGGCCTCATTTATACCAATTCCTCAGCCCCCAGACCCCTCCCCCTCTGCTTCACTCTAGCAATCAGTCTCTCGTCTCTCTCACAGTCGCAATTCAGCACAATCAAACAACTCTCTCCTTCCACTTGATTCCCCACCCTGCCATGAAATGAAAATCAAGCTCCTTTTCCATGCAAGCGGAGCAGGCGGGACACCAAACAAGCTCCATGGAGCCCGTCAGCCGGACAAACCGTCGATCCGCCAAATGAGGTTGCAGATGCTTCAAACTCACTTCTGCCGCCGGGGAATGGCCCGCCTCCGCTGAGGCTGAAGTCGCCGCGGCCTCTTCCTCCCGCACCACCTCCACATGCGCCGCTAGAAGAGGCGTAGCCGCGTCCGGCTCTGGTCCTCCCGCCATGGCGCCCTCAGTCCCTCCCTGCCCGGGCGAGGCGCCGCGCACTCTCCCCAGCCCACAGCGGCCTTTTGGGCGCCCGTACGCCTGCCTGCCTCCGCCTGCCGACAGCCCCGACACTGCTGCCGTACGGTACTGCTGCGAGTGGTGACGTCAGCGCCGACCGGCCGCAAATTTCTGTTACCGTACGGTACTGAGGGCCGCCCGGCCGCCCGCCCGGCCGGGCCCGGGCCCCCCAGAAAGTCGCCGTGGACTCGCGCACGGGGCCAATCGCGGTGCGCCGTCGCGCGAGCGAACGAGAACGCCGCGACCACTCCGCGGCCGCCACGCCACAGTCGCAGGCTACGAGAAAAGCGTAAAACTGTAAACTGAAACGAACGCACGGAGTGCGGAGGCGCTACGGGCTCGACGACAGTACGGACGTCGACGTCAGCCTTTCCTGAGGTCAGATCTTCGACATCCGCCGACCCCACCTTCGGGGTCCACGTGGCCTTTAGTCAATGCGCGTCGCGCGGGGTCAAGATGCCGCCCCGGGATCCTGCCCGCGGCGGCGCGGCATAGACCCGCCCCCGAGCGTGCTGGGCGACGGCCCTTTCGTTCCGACGCTCAACTGGAACTGAGACGACACCTGCTGGAAAATTCCACAAAGCGCGGTGGAACTTCCGCGACAGTGCCGCCCGCCGAGAGCTGGGCCGTGCCGGGCCACTAAAAGGCTCGCTCGGGCGCGGGATCTAGGAAGGGAGAGGCTGTTGGTGAGAGAGGCAGGTTGGCGGCGTGGCTGTAGGAGGAGAGGGGAGGAGGGCAGGGAGGAAGGGCAGGGAGGAGGACGGGCGAGGAGCGGTTCCGGGGCAGACCGAAGGCGCAGCTTTCTTCCTCGCTTGGATATACGGCTGCCGATAGGCTGAAGTGAAGGAGAAGATGGCATCGACTTCTGAGCCTGCGGATGCGGGGTAAGTGAATTAGGTCTGGTCGTTTGTGTGCTGGGACGCGTTTCGTGGCTTGCAGCAGCTATGAGTATGAATTCTGGCTTCACGGGCTTTGAGGGACGAGGGAAGAAGGTCGGAAGCATCTCAGGGTTAGAGGATTGGTTGTTGGAAGTGGTTGGCTGACCGTGCTTGGTCGAGGTTTGATGCAGTCGTAATGCTTAGGATTTCCTTTTTTGAGCGGTTGTGCAGGAAGGGAACGAAGAGAGACTTTTCCACGGCGATTTTGGAGCGCAAGAAGGCGCCAAATCGATTGATCGTGGATGATGCAGTAAATGATGACAACTCGGTTGTGGCGCTGAACATGAAGACGATGGAAGAGTTGCAGCTATTCCGTGGCGATACTGTGCTTATTAAGGTGCAAATGGCCATACAGATTTTGTTCACTCCAACTTTCCCAGATTGAGAATTTAGCGCTATTGTCTGCAGGGGAACTTGCAGTAGTTTGCCATGCAAGCTTCGAGGTGAAATCTTTTTTGGTAAAAAAATGACCACGGAAGTATAAATATAAGACCTCTTACGAAAAGTGGGCTAAGCCAGGTCTTTCGACTGTTTTACATTATTTATTTGCAACCCCGGTGATCTATCAGTGGCCAGGGTGAAGCTTGGGTGAAGCCAAGTGGAGGCCCAAACGTTGCCAGTAACTGACATGGCGCGTTTGATCTGAGATTTTCAGGGGAAGAAGCGCCGGGATACAGTTTGCATCGTGTTGGCGGATGATACATGCGATGAACCCAAGATCCGCATGAACAAGGTCATTCGGACGAATTTACGAATCAGGCTTGGAGATGTGGTGTCTGTTCATCAGTGTGCCGATGTAAAGTATGGGAAGCGGATTCATGTGCTGCCCATCGATGATACAGTTGAGGGTGTCACGGGGAATCTGTTTGATGCATACTTGAAGCGTGAGTATTTCGGGTTTTATCCCCGGGAAGCCATGCTTACCATGGGAAGGAGTTGCCTTGTTTGATTGTCTCAATATGTGGTGAGATTGTTTATGTTTTGAGCAGAAGCAGATTGTTGTAGCATGTGGAAGCCTACTTTACATTGATTCATTGTAAGGTGAGTGGATTCCTTTTTTTGCAGCATACTTCCTTGAAGCATACCGACCAGTTCGAAAGGGTGATCTATTCCTCGTACGCGGAGGCATGCGCAGCGTGGAATTTAAAGTGGTCGAAACAGATCCGGCTGAATATTGCATCGTTGCCCCAGATACAGAAATTTTTTGTGAGGGGGAGCCCATCAGGCGTGAGGATGAAGAAAGGTTAGATGAAGTTGGATATGATGATGTTGGTGGAGTCCGGAAGCAGATGGCACAGATTCGTGAGCTAGTGGAGCTTCCTCTGCGCCATCCCCAACTTTTCAAGTCCATCGGTGTGAAGCCACCCAAGGGTATTTTGCTCTATGGTCCTCCAGGTTCTGGAAAGACTTTAATTGCCCGGGCAGTCGCAAACGAGACGGGTGCCTTCTTCTTCCTGATCAATGGTCCTGAGATTATGTCCAAGCTTGCCGGAGAGAGTGAGAGTAATTTACGAAAGGCTTTTGAAGAAGCAGAGAAGAATGCGCCATCTATCATTTTCATTGATGAAATAGATTCTATAGCACCAAAACGAGAAAAGACGCAAGGTGAGGTAGAACGGCGGATAGTATCACAACTCCTTACTCTCATGGATGGTCTCAAGTCACGTGCCCATGTGATTGTTATGGGAGCAACCAATCGGCCCAACAGCATTGACCCTGCATTGCGTCGGTTCGGTCGATTCGATCGTGAGATTGATATTGGAGTACCTGATGAGGTTGGTCGTCTGGAGGTGTTGCGCATCCACACGAAGAACATGAAGTTGTCTGAGGATGTGAGTGAACTTTTCGAATACTATGCTCACTCAACACTTGGCCAAGGACTGTGTAATGAATATTTCTATTGATGGTTTTACGAGTCTCGTAAGAGTGTGTCGCTGGGTGACATTCTTTTAGTTGGAGCTGGTTTTTCTGGTTTCCCCTCCTCCTCCACCCCTGACCACTTTTTCTGTTTCTGAGCAGGTGGACCTGGAAAAGATTGCAAAAGAGACGCATGGATTTGTGGGTGCGGACTTGGCAGCCTTGTGTACAGAAGCAGCTCTGCAGTGCATCAGGGAGAAGATGGACGTTATTGACCTGGAGGATGAGACCATTGATGCTGAGGTGCTAAATTCGATGGCGGTCACTAATGAGCATTTCAGTACCGCTCTTGGTATCAGCAATCCTTCAGCCTTGCGCGAAACGGTGAGTCCTGCATCATCCATTATATTGTCTAAATGGCTGCCTTTGAAGCGCAAATGGAATTCTTGGTGTCACTGCCAGATACACTGGTTGTTGCTAGTGATAGGAAGTCCTCCATGTCTTTCGAGGCCTATGGCGGCTGTGGTCAAGGACCAATGTTGCGAAGCTAGCTGATTTCAATGTTGAGTAAAATGTTCGCAGGTTGTGGAGGTTCCGAATGTTACATGGGACGATATTGGTGGTTTGGATAACGTGAAGAGGGAGTTGCAAGAGGTAAGTCTGGAAGAGCATGCGTGTGGTTTCATGCTAGCGTGTGTCCTTGTTGGGTGAAGTGTTTCCCCACACCTAATATCTTGTTGAGCATTGTTGCTGCATCATTGTGTATCGGCTGGCATTGTTTATTCTGCATATGTTGCACCTGCCGTTTTGCATATTCCTGGCGCATTAGGTAGTTAAAGTTCGATTTTGCTTTTTTTTTTTTTTTTTTACAATACTACCTCTGTTTATGCTCAAACGTCAGGCTGCTCGAGGAAGAGGGGTTTCTTACTCTGGTGTCTCACGATGCAGACTGTCCAATATCCAGTGGAGCATCCGGAGAAATTCGAAAAGTTTGGTATGTCGCCTTCAAAGGGTGTGCTATTCTATGGACCTCCTGGCTGTGGCAAGACGCTGCTGGCCAAAGCTATTGCCAATGAGTGTCAGGCGAATTTTATTAGTGTGAAGGGGCCGGAGCTGCTGACTATGTGGTTCGGAGAGAGTGAGGCAAACGTGCGTGAAATATTCGACAAAGCGCGAGGTTCTGCTCCATGTGTCCTCTTCTTTGATGAATTGGATTCCATTGCAACCCAGGTAAGTTTCCATGGTTTGCATCCTTACTGTGATAGGCAAAGCCTGCTAGTAGCCCGCAGTACCTGACAGTGGTGAGGTAGTTTGTCACTGTCAGTGTGCATTGTTCTTGGGCAAGCCTCCCTTTCTCTTGAGAGTTCAATATCTTTATCTCAGAGTGAGAGAGTTCAATTGTGCATGTCACCTTTGAGCGATGACCTTTTTTGCAGCTGGGACGAATCTCTGTTCTTATATACTGAGTGAATGCTACGTCATCTTTGATCATGAAGCATTCTGTGTTCATTTTCTTTCAAATTTTCTGTTGTTCTGCTGACATTTCTGTTAATTGTTGTACACTGTGCAGCGTGGAAGCAGTGTAGGAGATGCCGGAGGAGCAGCTGATCGAGTCCTTAATCAGCTGCTTACAGAAATGGATGGCATGAATGCAAAGAAGACGGTGTTTATCATTGGTGCTACCAATCGGCCCGATATCATTGACCCTGCACTGCTTCGCCCAGGCCGTCTCGATCAGCTCATATACATTCCTCTACCGGATGAAGGCTCTCGCTTGAATATTTTCAAATCAGTACTTCGCAAGTCACCCCTTTCCAAGGACATTGATATCGATGCCCTCGCTCGCTATACTCATGGGTTTAGTGGAGCTGACATTACAGAGATATGTCAACGCGCATGCAAGTACGCCATTCGAGAAAATATTGAGAAGGTACAATGTCCCTCCTTGATGCTGGATTGGAGGTCGTGTCGTTGAGGTCATTGAATTTTATGGCGTCATGTTATCATTTTGGAAGTTATGCATTGTAGAATTCGCCTCTGTTAATGTGTTCATTTCTGTCAGCCTTATCTCCGTTGAACAGACAGACGTCGGTGTTTCACGCTTTGAAGGTACCTAGCTGATTGCATATAGCTCGGCAAGGTTGATGACACTTCGCATAACAGAAAATCAAATCAGTATTTTGTTTGCTTTAGAGTTAACATGCTTTATGGCTTATACTGTGCTCTCTCAGGATATTGAAATGGAGAAACGAAGAGCAGAAAATCCCGAGGCGATGGAGGAGGATGAGACTGACGAGGTTTCAGAAATTAAGCCGGCACATTTTGAGGAAGCAATGAAGTATGCTCGGCGTTCAGTTAGTGATGCCGACATTCGCAAGTGAGTGTTGCAAGCATTCCTGATGTGTAAAGCACATGACAAACCTTTGTCCATGGCGGCATATTGTCGAGATATTGATCTTGCAGGCATTCTAAATTTCCTCACCGTGGTGGTTTTGTGGCTATTGAGTACTGCAGATACCAAGCGTTTGCCCAAACACTGCAGCAGTCTCGTGGTTTTGGATCGGAGTTCAGGTTCCCCGACAGACCCGCCGCTGCCACTGCTGGCGCCGTACCAGCCGCTGCTGCTGAAGGAACCTTCGGGGCGGCTGCGGGAGGAGATGACGATGATCTTTACAGCTAGGGCGCTGCTACAAGGCACTGTTGATAATTGTGAATTTTATAGAAACGCCTTGATTTCATTTTGTACGTTTTTTTACCAGAAAAGCTTTTAAAAAGGCTTGTGGATATGCTCTTTTTGCGTTTGCTATGCTCACCAAGAGACGGAGCAGACTTGACAGCATTTGTGATATGGAGTGCCGCTGCATGTGGCGACCTCCGACGGAGGGCGGGCCATGTGCCCCGTGCTGCAATTTTCAATATGCACTGGATATCCCCTCTGGATTTTCATTTCCCTTGCATGACCGCAAGGCATCTCCCAGGCGGTTTCAGCATCGGGCTAAGCTGGAGGGCTCTTGCATTCTGTGGAGTGTCGTTCAAGTGTGACGTAAAAGATGGAAAACGGTCAAGAGTGCTCCGCCGCCGTCCCTGCAAACTCTGCGGAAGATTCGTAGGACAAAAGTTCTCCTTAGCGGCGTTCTATTTATTCCTCGTTGGTGATTATCAGCTGTAGCGCTAATATGCTTTCGGAACTAGTGAAATGAATGAAATCATGTGTAATGCAAACAAATTGATGAAAGCTGCAACAAGACTGGGTGCAATTCTAATGTGATGCCTGCTAGTTGTGTGAGATTTTCCCTTTTTGTTTTGAGAAAGCTTTCTCCCCCGTGAGCTTAGCAGTTAGCACGTATCATGGATACAGCTGAAGCTCAACATCAGGGCAATTGCGGAAAAGCGAAGTCTCTTGGCACCGCCACACTCCACTTCCTTAAGTTGTCCGTATTTCGTTCCTTTCCTTCCGCACGAAAAACACTTCCGTACCTGCATCGCGCAGGCCATTGTCCGCCGCCATTTTCCGCCCCGGCCCGCCCCGGCCCCGCCAGCAGCAAAGCCAGTCAGCAGCGCTGAAACCACGAGCCCCTCTCCGCCCGCGAGAGCTGAGGCGAGGCGAGTCCCGAGTGCGAGCACGACGCAAGCTGTTGTTGGAGCCCAGCGGGCTGACCCGGGCGGGCTCACGGCCAATTGCTTGCTGGCCCCGCACGTGTCAAAGGAGAACGGCGCCACGTGGCAGAAAGGATAGTGTGACGCCGACGTGGCCAACAGTCGTGACGTGGCGGAGGATATTTGGGCCGGCGGGGGGGCTGCAAGGGGAGGGAGGGAGGGCCGAGGCGGGGAGGGAGAGGAGAGAGAGAGAGGGAAGGGGAGAGAGAGAGGAGGAGCGGAGAAGAGAGGGACCATGGGCGCTCTCAGGGAATTTCGTCCCAAGAGGAAGGAGGCCCTGAGCGACCTGCAGCTGTTCAGGGCGCAGTATCGGCCGCGCATGCCTGCACTGCTGCAGGTGCTTCTATCGAAGAATTCATTGAAAGGATGGCGAACGCACAATGTGCTTGTGTTGTGAAAAATGAGTAGAGAGGGGGGTTCTACTGCAGGAATTCAGAATGCTGGAACATGCTGGAAAAAATTACAAGCAAAGAATTGTGATTTTTTTTGTGATGTTTATGTTTTTGTTTATGTGGGAGAGCTCATGTCGCGCCATTGAAATGTCTGCGCACAGGATTAATTCAGGCTTGGAAACCTCAAAATGGCATACGTCTAGCTGGAATAACTGCTTTCTTCTTATGTTGAATCTCGTTTTTTGCTATTTCACCTATGTGGTCCAATGCAGGCCCACGCGTGGCTCACCTGCCTGACTAAACATTGCTAATCTCTTCAACAAATATTTTCTTTTGTCCCTGTCCATTTGCTCAGTTTTATAATTTGGAAAAGAATCCTCTAAAAAACTGAGCACTTGGCAAGGCTAGCTGTGACTTTGACGACAGGAAAAGAATTTTTCGTTGTCGGGAGCAATTAGCGTATATCAATTGAGCCAGACTTTACAACTACATTTTGACGCAGCTCTGTAGTGGAGTCAACACCTCCGAAAATTAAGAACGAGTTAAATTACATTACATGTGGTCAATTGCAGCCATTCGCATTGAAGCTACAAACGCAATCCTTGAGTCAATGCTCAATTCGATCACATTTATTACAGCGAAATACAGACAGAATTTTCTTTTCAGAATTTTGATGAAATCATACAATTCCCTGATTTCCGAACGATACAGCCTTATGCAAGCATTGCTCAGTGGACCTTGTTTATTTCGTTGTCTTGTGTATGATTGTCGATTCCTTTCTCCTCCCACTCGCCTGTACCTTTGGATAACCTCATTGCTTTCCCTCTCCCGTTATCATTCCGCTCCTTTCTTTCTTTTTTCCCTCCTCCACGAGACTGCTAAACAAAGAAAGCTGCAATGGTTTTACATTCATCCATGTGCAGGCAGCATCAATCAATGTGGTTGTAGGAGAGGACACGACAGCTTCGGATTCCTCGGACGCATCTGTGATCCAACGATCGTACCCTGCTACCTTCGGACAACCGTTAGTGCATTTGGAGGATGCCGCTTCAACACAAAAGGACTCAATTGTGAAATCAAAACACGTCGGCCCTCTCAGGTATTCGGACCACTTCACTTCCCATGTTGCGAATCTGCTGCCAGGAATGAACTGGTCATTTTTTTGGAAACAAGTTATCCGGATTGAAAGTGTTAGTTCTGACACGAGTTTCGACCTTCCTTTGCAAAACGGAAAAATGGTGCGTATTGGAGTACCAAGAAATGGGCTGAAGTTTTTCTTGGACACACCAGATAACCAGGGAAATATGGTGAGGTCGTGCTAATTCTCAGGACGGGCTATGGGATGTCCGACATTTAGCCGATATGTCACTTATGTATCATGTGCCGGGAAAGATGCAACGGACTCGACTAGTGTAATGCCACGAGCCGATGATAGACGAAGTATTTGATAATTAACCGTATGTAAGTGAGGAAACAATATTAGTTGGAGCTTTCAGAGGTGACGCTTGAATAGTAAATTCTGCTTACTTTCAACTCTTATCCCTTTGTTTGATATGCGTCCTCCGCGTTAAGCTCTGGCCACGGTTGGGCAGGGTTGGAGTCGTCTTCTGCGGCCGACAGTCCCCCGGCGCGCACAACATCGTCAGCGGCCTCTTCGATGCTCTCGCGGCGCATCACGCGGAAAGCGCCCTTGTTGGGTTTGCAGGTCAGTAGCACTATTCAACTGCTGTGGCTTCTGAACGGGACGCACAGGTTGACCGCAACCTTTGTGATTTCGGCATCTAGCAGCATCATGATTTGCTATTCAATCAACTGGCAGCACGAGTTATCTCTTCTGGATGATATAGTTACGAACGTAATGCGCTGTGAAGGTCTTCATTTTGTTATATAAAGCGACCTTAGACGGTTAACGGGCCATGCCAGTGAAGACAGGGCTGATCAGGTCCTTCTATTGACATGGCTGCATGTGTAGATGGCACTGAGGGGCTATTTCGCCAGGAGACGCTGGAGATCACTGCTGATCTTCTCAACCACTACAGAAATCAAGGTCAAGTCACTGAAGCCAACTCGTCTGTTTCTCAAGCACCTCGCATCTTCACTCGAAAAACACGCCAATTGTTGTCAACAAACGATACGCCCTTCCTATCATACTCGAACTCTGTGACAAACTTCTCACTCGCTCCCCTACAGAGCAATCAGCCGTAGCCTGCAGTCTTGCCTGAATGCAAACTGGCGGCATCTTGGTCCTTGCCCCGCCTTCCATAGAGCGCCCCTGCAGAGCTGACCGCGGCTCGGGCAGTGAGGGGGCGGGTGCGGGCGGCAGGCGGCTGCGACCTGTTGGGCCGCACACGCGACCGCCTACGGTCGCCGGAGCAGGCGGGGGCGGCCGCCGCGGCTTGCAGCGCGCTCGGCCTGGACGGGCTCGTCCTCATAGGCGGTAAGCATGCGCATTTCCTTGTAGGAGCTGATGGGTTTCGGTTTTCGGTCGGACCTTGCAAGCTGGGCTGCGTAGAGTTCGAATGCACATCTCTGTGCTACTTTTATTGCAATCTATTGACCATTATTTCACTGAACCGTTCTTATTTTCATGCGATTAAGTTGTAAGAGGATATTCATTCATTTCAGGCTGCCAGACAAGTTCAGATGCTGCCCAGCTTGGAGAATCATTCGCTGCTTCCGGCATACAAACCAAGGCGAGCTTCCCTCTTCTTCAACCCCAGCAAGGGCACTATACTCCCTTCGCAAATACGCTCTCGAAATTACGAGATAGCGACGTGGAGCTTCACATTTTGCAAACATTGCTTCTCTGAAATGACTCAGTTCGTCGACGCGCTGTTTTCTTTCCAGGTCGTGGCGGTGCCTGCAACAATCGACGGCGACCTGCGGAATTCCTTCGTGGAGACGAATGTTGGATTTGACACGGCCTGCAAGGTGAAGACAGTTTCTCCTGCGAGGCCTCCCAGAAGGAGCCATGTATCAAATCTCTCTTCCTCACTTGATTTGGCAGCGGCTCACGGGGCATCATGTGATCTTGTGGAGGAGTGGCCAATTGAGATGATCCCTTGAACCGCAGGCAGCCGGTGGTTCATCTTATCGTATGCTTCTCTCAATTGTCTAAGTGGTTTCTCCAGGGATGGCTGTGGGGGGCAGGTTTACTCACAGCTGATCAGTAACATCTGCACTGACGCTCTTTCTGCAGAAAAGGTGTGCTCCAAGAAAGAGGGCGACCTTGTCCCTGGTGTGAATGCCTCAAGAGAAGCTGCTGAGCCTTCTAAAGCAACTTTCTGTATGTTACTTTGACAAGGACAAGCTTACGAGGGAGCACCGCTGAGTTACCTCTAACAGCTATAGTTATCGAAAGTTTGTGCATTTTGCGTTAACAGAGCAACAGAGCTAGAGTAAGCCCAGCCATGCAAGCTCCGGTTTCTGGTCCTTATATCACTCCTCTCCAGCGTGTAACATCATTTGTTTGTGCGTCGAGTATGGGGAGACCAGTACTACTACTTCATCCGCCTCATGGGCCGCCATGCTTCGCACATCTCGCTGGAGTGCGCGCTGCAGTCGCAGCCCAATCTGGTGCCCCTTCCTCTCCTTTCTGCGCACGTCCGCTGCGAGCCTCTGCAAAGAGTGTCGGCCTGCAACCCCGAGGAAGGCTGACGAGAGAGGATGAATGATGCAGCTGCTGTCACGGGTACAGGTTGTTCTGGGCGAGGAAGTGGCAGCCTCCAAAGCAACCCTGTTCGACATCACAAAGCAGATCTGCGACATGATATCAGCCCGCTCCGAGCAGGGTAATGCGCCGCACTTCTGTTCGCTTGTCTCAGAGTGGAATATGAGGGCCGCTGCCCCCTGCACAACATATGGTCTATGGGGTCAGCTTCACGGGCTTGGAAGCCCTTGAGCTGACACCAGGGACCATCTGTTGCGTAAGTGGTAAGGGAGGAGACTGGAGGATTAGCAAAGGATAGCCCGTGCCTTGCCATGATTCAATGATCCCGTCAGTTGGAAGGCATGCAGGGTGCAGTTGAACCCTGGAAAATTCAGATGGTGCCACAGTTGGAAAAGGGTGATTTTTGCAATATCACTGGGCTACCTTCTGCAATCTTTAAATGAGTTAGGGATATGGGAAGCATTGTGGAACAGGAAAGCATCATGGTGTGATCCTTTTACCCGAGGGCCTTATAGAAAGCATTCCAGAGGTTCATGCCCTGCTGCAGGTATGTTCAGCAGCCACACATTCTACAAAGTTGTCAACAAAGGACTCTCAACGTCAAGTATCTCTCTCAAACTTTCAAAATAAACTTCCCTTATCGACGCATCCTGCCTACTTGTAAGCTCTCACACACTGGCTTGCCATGGTGTTTCTCAGGAGATGAATGATCTACTCAAGAAGGGGATAGCTCCCGAGGCGTTTTCCACCAAACTCTCGCCTTGGGCTGCTGCCCTTTTCGACTTCCTGCCCCCATACATCCGCAAGCAGCTGCTTCTCGACCGTGAATCGGACGGCTCTGTGCGGCTCTCACAGGTCGCCCTCTCTCCTCCCCATTCCTGTCAGGCCAATTGGTCATTCTCTCCCGTGCGCCTCATTTATCCAGACATTGCGCCTACTGCTCGCCTGCTTTGTCGTCTATCTCCTCTGCCCGAACTGGAGGGATTTGTGCCTTGAACTCCTCCTTGCCTGAGACTGCAATCCGTTTTTAAGTCCTCTTTAAACGACTGTTCACCCTGAACATGCACCGGAATTCCTTGCAGATTGAGACCGAGAAGCTCCTCGTGCAGCTGGTGGAGACAGAAATGGGGCGCCGTACGGTATGGCACTTTGCACCGGCCTACTGAGAGTGGAGAGGGACTGCACCATTCCATATGGATTTGCAGCTGATTAGGAAGACTGATGCCATGCTTGACATTCGTCAGTGTTTTTGTCAATCCTTTTGAACTTGGAAATAGGCAGCCAGCCAACTTGTGCGTCTGCGTCCCTGAATAGATCTGATGCTTTGGGAAAACTTGTCTAAGTGGGAAATGTGAGAATATGCCCAACTAAAATCCTCCGTTTAGTTCGATTGAACCTTCAACTTCCAGAGTTTCACTGGCTTTGCGTACAGCTTAGCTTCAACTCACCTTTTCCCGGTCTTACAGCACAAATTCAATTATGGCTATTGATAAGGGGCCATCTGCCTTGAGTGGTGATTCTAGCGTCCAAGTTTGCGTGCTTAATGCCAGGCTGCCTTGAGAGCGGCGTGGTCTTGGGGGCGGATTTATTGCAGAAGGCAGGACTGTATAAGGGAAAAAAGTTCAATGGCATTTCCTACTTCTTTGGGTATCAGGCGCGCGGCTCTCTACCATCTAACTTCGACTGCGACTATGGTTATGTAAGTGATTTCAGCATAGTTCCTCCTGAATTCTTCCTCAACCTGCACATTCTACAATGAACGACAGTTTTTGGACCTCAACCATAATTTCCATTTGAAATGTTCATTTCATGGTCTAATTGAGGACCCCTTAGCCTCCTCCGGCTTTGTCCTGGCGGACTGCACAGGCTCTGGGCCACGTCGCCAGCCACCTCCTTGCTGCGGGTCTCAACGGGTATTTGGCCACAGTGACAAACTTAAAGGAGGAGCCTGCTTACTGGCGCTGCGGAGGTGTACCCATTCCGGTATGGTCTCTATTGCCAGAAGAGATAACAGCAGTAATGCTCAATTCTTCTGACTCCGGTCGAACGAGTCTTTTGTGTCACAGACCTTAGGTGCTGAAACATGTAAAATTGAAGCGCATCACTTGTGCACTGTCAACAGTGGGCTCTACTACACCTTTGATTCTGCCACTCTTTCCGTTCTTGCAAACAGAGCGTGAAATCGCTTCATGCGCAAGAACAGGTGGAGAAAATGTGAAGCTGTGACATGGTGAATTGTGAAGGCGAGCATTGATGAACCTTGTCTGTCCTCCCCCCCCTACCCCTATGTCCCTGCGGGTCGCGCCCTCCAGGCGATGATGACTGTGAAGCGATGGCTGAGGGCCCCGGGAGTGTCGGACATCGCCCAGCCTCTTGTGCATCCGGCGAGCGTGGACCTCCGGGGAAGGCCCTATCAGTGCGTGCCTGGGCCTGCCTCCCTTCCGCAGCTCTCTTGAATCTGCATTGGTCGTTCTCTACTTTTTTGGTCGAGGACAGTGATAGCAAGTGTTCATTTGCGCGTTTGAAGCGGAGGTCAACAACTTGTTCAGAGATGCTGCCTTGCATCCAGCAGGGTTGACGCAGGCAATGTTTCCACTATGCTCGTGCTTGTGGGCAGACTGCATGGTGCTAGCTGCCATACAAAATGTCTATACTTTACGATGGCATTCGCTCTCTACTTTGGTGTTCTCAATTCGTGTTGGTTATGTACCCCCGGCACTGCTTGTGCCAAGAGTGAAAGCGTGGAATTGCGCGACGCGTTTCTCAGCGGAGGCAGAAATTCGTCGTGCAGGTTGCTGGCGGAGCGCGCCGGCGCGTGGCTGCTCCGCGACTGCTACCGCAACCCGGGGGCGCTGCAGCTCACAGGCGCGGCGGCGCACACCTGCGCCATGACGCTGCTCCTGCAGGAGGGGGGGGGGCAGGGCGGCTATGCCGCGTCCGCCGACCTGCTCAGGCGCAAACTGCAGCAGGTACGTAGGTGCTGGCCCTCCCTCCCTCCCTCCCTCCCTCCCTCTCAGCTGCCGAGCACGCCGAGCGCGAGGCTGACGCTGGGCCCTCCCCTGCCTGCCGCGGCTGCCTGCAGGTGAGGGACATGGTGCGACCGGGCTGCCCGCCGGAGGCTCTGAACGTCGCTTTAGCATCGACAGCGGCTCTCGTCGAAGTCCTCTCCGTCATAACCTCTCCTTTCAATCGCAGCCAAATGCCGTACTAGAAGCATTCCCGGCATTATGTGCCTCGCATCATCTTGTTTATAAACCCAAAGTGTTATTGTGTGCTCAACCACCCCCGCTGCCATCCATGTCTGCGCGAACAATAAGAATCGTGTCTTCCAAACTCGACTCCATGTCGTCCTTCCGCCGATCTACGACTGCCGCTGGGTCTGTACATCGCATCGAAAGAAGGAAAAGATGTGGCATTGATCTCATCGAAGACAGTTCAGCGGCCAGCCATCCATCCATCCAGTTTAGAGAGGCCCGCCTCTCCCGTCCCCTCCCCTCCGCTTCCGACCGGACACGGACAAGCGCGACCTTTCCCCCGCACTCGCCACAGCGAGCTAGCGAGCGACACGGCGGATGTGTTCGACCCCACAACAAATCCATCCGTCCGTCCGTCCTTGTTGGGATATTCCATGAGCATTCCTTGCAATCAGTCACACTACTCGCACACCATGGAACTTGGTGTTCCATGCTGCTCCAGTTCTGACGGTCTCGGCGGCTCCGCCCCGCCTCGCCAGGCGGGCCGGCCAGCCTGCCTGCCGGCCTGCCCACTGCCCACTGCCCGAGGGGAGGGGAGGGAAGGGAGGGCACTAAGGTTGGGAGCACGGTCCGGGCCCAATTCGTGCCCCGGCGCACGTGCCCTCCCCTCCGGGAAGCCCGGGGGCATGCCCCTTTCGTGCCCCGTGACGTGTCCATATGGGACATGTACGGACAAAGGTACGGAAAGTGTGAATTGTACGGAAGTCACGGACAGCGTGCCGCCAAATGGGAGTTCCGTCACCGTCCCTGCCCCGGCCGTGACGTGACGTGGTACGCGGACGTAGGGGGCACGGTGGAGGGGCAAGGTGGAGGGGCACGGTTTTGACAGTTTTTCGTGCCCCGGGCACGGCTGGTCGCGTGCCCCGGGGCATGCCCCCCCCCGGGCATGGCCGTGCCCCCCCCCCCAAGCGTTAAAGGGCACGCGTCGGCCAACTCGCTTGTGTCGCAGGAACGGTTTGAGCTGTCATCGCTGGGCAGGTGAGAGGCGCTCCGCAGGGCCTGTGTTCTCCTTGCCTGCTCACCTTTAGTCTGCATCCCAGGACAGCCTGCTTAGGGAAATTGGTAGTTGGCAGGCTTGATCTCATTTTATGAGAGTTTTCGCTGATGAGGACGGTGTGTAGGTAGAAGGAGAAGGGTGGTGCTGACATGGGGGGTGGCTTGCTGGACTGGGACAGACGGCCGCACTCTGCAGCGGAGTTGCTGCATGCCCTTTCGCTCCCTCCCCTGTGACCCAACACTGTCCACTCTGGCCTCTACGCTGGGGAGCGGTGCACGCGGCCGCGTGCACGCTCTGTGGCGCGGGCTGGGCTGCGCGGAAGTGAGGAGGCGGCGCAGCTGGAGGGTGGGGCGCATGGTGCACGGCGTGTGCTTGGACTTCGGCTAACGAGGAGGGAGGGGAGTCGCAGACTCGCAGATCAAATGTGAGCTTTTGGCCAGGAAGAGGGAGGCAGCACCTCTAGCAAGGAGCGAAGCTGCACAAGCTTGGTTGCAACTGGGGCCTGCTGTAGCGCGTTTCAGCCGCGGCTGGTAGGAGCTGGTAGGACGAATCAGCGTCAAAGATGGGCCTGGGAAAGCTTGGCCTTTTTTCGCTTCTTAGCCGCCGACGTCCACTGAAAAAACCGGATGATAAGGTGAGTCTGAAGGTCCGCGAGTGGGTTGTTGCGTTTTTTTCGCTCGTTTGGTTAGAGAGTTGAACAGAGCCAAGTGAAGCTCAACTACCCGCAGAACGCCTACGATGTTCTGAATAATTTCGACTTTACTGCGGCTCAGTACGACACAGACTAACATTTCTGATATTGACATCTCCAGCAGGTTGCGAAGTCCAATTCAACAGAGCAGCTTCCTTCCCTCGTCAGCACTGGCAGCATCCACTTTTTCAGCAATTCCCAGAGTGCGGGGGTTTCACCATCTGCAAAGCATGTCACAGACTTCCCAACCCCCTACGGAGGCGAGGGAGAGCATTCTGTGGCTGAATATCTGAGCGATTCCGGGGTGTATTATGGAGAAACTCGGTCGAATGGTAATCAAGCGGAGCTTCTTTGTGATGCCGTGGAGTTGGGAGAGGGATCGAGCAACAAAGGAGGACCCACTTCCGGCAGTGAGTGTGGTAACCGGAGTGCAAGCTTTGAGGTGGAAAGCATAGGTTTCAGACGATCTCGCAGTGATGCGGATCTGAGTCGCTGTGAGATTGGTTTGGCAACAGATGCAGACACGGGCTGTCATAATAGTGATCCCGAGGTGATTACCGGCACGTCGGGAATGTTTGAATTTCCGGCAGGTACTTGGTCTGCTTGTAGCGAAGGTGGCGGTGACGCATGGATGGCCCAACCCACATTGTTCAGTCCTGTACTCGCATTAACCTCAGGGACAGAGGATGTGGCAAGATTCGAAGGATTTGCTGCTGGTATTGATCAGGACAGATCTACTACTTCGGACATTAAAGTAGATGTGGATGGAAATTCGCCTATTTCAAGTGAAACTGCATTTGCTGATGTACGCCAGGTTACAGAAGGAAGCAAGGAGTACTTGTCTGAAGCGTGGTGCTCGGCACGCCCAGCAAGTGAGCTGGAGGCAACTGACTGGCAGGCAAGAAGTGCGCGCAGTGCTCCTGAGATGTACGGCCATGCCGAAGACAATGGTGGCCTTCAAGAACGGCCTCAGAAGGAAGCCTCCATTGCAGTGGCAGGAGTGATCTCTTCGGAGCTAGATGCGTCTGAGAAAGCCCGTCTTTTAAAGGTTGCACTATCATCAGGACAGCTGTCCGGGGGAGCTATGGCAAGGGTCTCTGAGTGGGTAAGCCAGTTGACCTTGGCGGAATCACTTCCTCCGGATGATATAGACGTTGAGTTGCCAGTGGAGGAGCCACCTACCTTGTCGCTTTCACCTGCACATGCCAAGAGATCGGCATTGTCGGGACAATTGGCGGCTCTCGGGTCATTTCTCCCATCCAACGAAGCATGCATCTTAGAGGCCGGATTGGCTGGGACCATCCATGACATTGACGTGGAATATGCGAATCGCTGTGCGAGAGCCTTGGATAGGACTGCAGCTGCGGCGAATATTTCCTCTCGTGCCCTGAAAGTGGTGCCCTCTTTGGCATTATTCCACTACCTGAAAAGCCTTTGTCTTTCACATAATGCCATTGGTGAGCATCTTCGTTACCTTTATATGTTTATGTTTATAGCTCTCAGTTTGGGTGTGAAATATGCAGAAGCGGGCCTTGGTACTGATGTTGGTACCTCTCGCCGCCTTACTGCTGTGCCCCCATTGATAAGTGGGACATTTCTGCTGCTGGATGAATTCTAACTATACTATTAGTAGGGCCACCCTTACGCTAATGAGATACGTGATGGTGTGCAGGTCGTTTGCATGGTGGCACGTTGCCCCGCAGTCTGCACACTCTCGACCTCTCTCACAATCGTCTCATAGTGGTCGAGGGACTGCGGGATTTGACTCGTCTGAGGGTTCTGAACCTAAGCCACAACCGCTTGTCGCGTATTGGGCACGGTGTGTTTCTTATTTCGCTAGCCAGGAACATATAGACCAAACTAGAGCAGCGAGCAAACGGTGGAATTTTAGCCGGGGAGTGCTCCATTAATTCTTCTTGGAACTGATTGTTTAGGCTAGAGTTATGGAGACGAGCATTATTGCATCAACGCTGAGTTGCTTTGTGATGGTCACCTGTTCTGCGGCAAAAGGGAAGGAAGGGGAGCTTTATTCCTCTGTTGATTCATGTCTGTTTGGCTCCTCTAATTGGATTCCTCTTGAAGCAGGCCTGGCCAGCTGCACGTCCCTGCGCGAGCTGTACCTCGCGGGCAACAAGATAAGTGAGATCGAGGGGCTGCACCGCCTTCTGAAGCTGGTGGTGTTGGACCTGGGGGACAACAAGCTGACAAGCACCAAGGCCATCAGCCAACTCGCTGCAAACTATGGCTCCATGCGAGCGCTCAATCTGGCTGGCAACCCCATTCATGTCAATCTCGGCGAAGATGCATTTCGGCGTTTTATAAGTGGTATGCTGGGTGCAGTATGAGCTTAAGAAAAATCATTAATAAACTGCAGAGGATTGGGGCTTGCAGAGTCTTTTTGGTACCTAAGCAGTGCACATTATTCTTCTAGCTTTCTCAGAACTCTGGAGATGGACGTTGTTTATTAAAGCGAAAGTCCTGCCTGGTTCATTCAGCCTGAAGAACTGATTTTTTTTTTTTTCTGATTTTTTTTGCTCTGACGAAAATGCTGGTCCAAAGCATGAGGGCAAAATAGGCATGAGCTTGTTGAAGCTACTCCCTTTTCAAGTTAGGTCTGCTATTACAACTTTGTTACTGGTCATAACTCGGCTCCTTGTCTTATGCAGGATTGCTGCCGCACTTGATCTACCTCAACAACGCTCCTGTGAAGACTTTGTCTGCACGAGAGGTGGCTGCAGATGGGGTCCGCGCCGCACTTGGAGCATCACAGGGACGCAGCAGCCGAGTCTCCGCCCGCGCCACCTCGGTCGGCAAGAAGGCGGGCGGCGGCCACCATCGCAGCGCTGCGAGTTCCGTGCGCGGCAGCAAGAGCAGCACCGCCGGAAGTGCGCGGCCCAGCGGCCGGCAGGGGAGCGACCGCTCGGACAGGCCGCAGAGGCGGAGTGGCAATGGAAGCTTTCGGGACGAAGGGCAGAGCAAGGCCGTGAAGCGAACTGGCAGCACCCCGCGGCTTCTTCCTCAGGTTCCTGCAGCTGCGGCGACGAGGGTTGAAACTGGTGGCGGGCAAACCCTTGACGTCAATGTTGGAAACGGGATGGTGCGATCGAGCAGCATGAGCCTTCTGCAGGCCTGAGGGCTAATGAAGCGTGGCTGCTCGCATGTGTGCCTTATCTGCTACCTGTTGCTGCGAGAGAGGGCCAGATGTAGTTCTTGACGAACGTGCAAAAGGAACTATAAATGTCTTAGAAAGGTTGAGGCGCAGTCATGTCTTTTTGAGCGAGCGCGGTTTGTGAGAAGGTGCAGTGGAGGGTGCAGGGGATGTGCCGCGTTTTTTGGTGTTTCATTACGTTCCATTGGTTGCAGCAATTGCAATAATGTCTAGTGCCAGTTGTCCTTTCAGATCTTTGGAAAACCCATAATTCGCATTGCCTTGTGCCGCAAGTCGTTCCATTGTCTGTGGAATGAGGACAGCTTCGGTGTTGCTATATCACGAAAGAGTTAGCCTCGCCTTCTGCGGTCTCCACCGTGCGTTTGTTTCGTCCCCGCGTTGAGTAAGAGTCACCCATTAGTTTCCAGTCTGATTCCACACCGATGGCAAACTGCAGGGAAAATCTGAAAATTTTCAGATGAAAATCCTTTCAAATATTGACTTTAGTTCGCTCTATGGACCATCTGAAAATAGTTCATCAAGGTATCCCATCACACTGTTTTTGATGATCGCCTCATTGCTATGCCTTGCCATCCATCTATAGCCGTTTAGACCCTGACAATGGCTGAACAGTGTTTTAAGGAAGCATACCCGGAGGCGAAGAAAGTGACGGGAGAATTGAGGAGATATCAAGGCGCTGTGCGCAGCGGACGATGATTTTTTTCAAGTTTTTCCTGCAAGTACCCGCATCAGAGAACAAGCAGTGGACAAGGTTGTAAAGAACCCTAAAGTCTTCAACGAAAGCCGTTGGAAGAAAAAAACAAAGTATTCGTAATCGGATTAAACAAAAGGTATTTCCACTTTAGGTTTTTTTGTTTTCTTTTGATCAAAGGTCCTTGTTCAAATGCGAAACCAATTGAACAGTGAACAATTAACTCCCGGTCGTGTTCAATTTCAATTTACTTTGCATCCACCGATCAACAATGAGATCTTGGCAATCGTAAACGCGCGTGGACCCAAGGTGAACACGAGTTCAAACTTTTCCCGTTTCCGTTTTCGTACCGTACGAGGTCGTTGATCTGTCGCAAAAATGTCGTATGGCGGAAATTGGGCCGGAGTCAACCATTTCTCGTATATTCCCTGAATCGCACTTGGCAAAATGTGGAATCCACTCAAGTAACCGATCAGATTGAGAATTTGAACAATTAAGCCATGATTTTATATTGTTCATTTCGCAGTTCGAGTGTTCAAAAGTTGAGATGAAACCTGTCCATTTGAAATTTGAACAATTCAAAAAAAAAAGTTTACTAGTTCAAATTAATGGTAGTAGGCTATACAAATTAGGGGGGGGCCCACTCTCAGATCTTGAAAATTCAA
This sequence comes from Zygnema circumcarinatum, assembly GCA_037447605.1. NCBI lineage: Eukaryota > Viridiplantae > Streptophyta > Zygnematophyceae > Zygnematales > Zygnemataceae > Zygnema > Zygnema circumcarinatum. Next base: position 6,323,199 of record CM074804.1, read on the forward strand.
CTTTCTTTTCTTTTCCTTTTCATTTTACGTTTGTATTTCATGCAGAGAGGAGGCTTAGCTGCCGCCTCAGGGAAAACCCTGAATTCGCCACTGCTTTGAGCCTTATAGAGTCCATGCATTCAAGTTCCTTTCTGAACATACTTGCAATAATGTCTCATATTTGAACAAATGGAATGGAAGTGGCATTGATCGTCGAACAAAGATTCGAAGAACCATGAAATGCAGAGCAGCAGATATCCCCAAACACCATTTCTGACAAGAGCCGGAGCGCCTCCAAACGCTTTCCCCAGGGAGCGAGCGTAGCGTCCTTGCTTCCTTCCTGGAAAGCCTGCTTTGAACAGTACAGTGCCTGAGCAGCCGTGCGGCAGCCATGGCGGCGGCGCTGAGCGGTTCGGCGCGTCTGCTCGCGCCTCTGCAGGCCCCCGTGCACTCCGCGTGGCCCTGCCGCAGCAGCTGCGCTCTGCGCGCTTCTCCCGCCTGCGACGGCGCTGCCACGTGTGCTCTGAGCAGCCATGGCGTGGCCGCAGAGGGAGGCGGGCGGTGCAGGAGACGGTGCTCTTCCGCGGCGCGCATAGCAGCGGCGGCAGGGGTGGCTGACCCTGTCACATTTGAGGTGCGCTCAGCTGCAGGTCGCCTCCCTGAAACCAGAGTGCCGCCGTCTGCATATGCGTGGGAGCATTGATAGTGGAAGACCCAGGGTGGCAGAGGGCAGCAAGTCTTGCTGTGTATAACAACGCAGCTGCTCGTTCCTCTTAGTTCTGTTATTTTGCATTTGTTGCAAGCTGTGACTTCATCTTGTTTGATTGTATCAACCTAAAGTAGTGTGACAATCCTCATGGTATAATAGGCTATCAAGTGCATGCCTGTAGACTCCAGTCATGCAGTCGTGGTCGGGTCCGTCTGATCGTCTGACCACCAAACGTGTTACTTGCAAAGGTTCTTCTGTGAAATGAGATCCTAATGCATCAAAGACCCATGATGTCTTCGCAATTAAGAAACCCAAATTTTTCTTGAATGTGGGCAGTTTCTAGACGAAGGTGATTGCCTGGAAGTGCGAGTGCCACTGGGCTGTGAGTCGAGTGCCTTAAACACGAAGCAGGTGGCAGTTAACGCATATGCCGACTCGCTGCTTGTGACACTGACAACAGAAGATGGCCTTGTGCCTCTTCTTGTGGCCAGTCCTCTTTATGCACGTGTCAACCCCTCTGACACAGTATGGTGAGTGGCTATAACTCCGGTTAATTGACTGTCGGCACTGCAATCATACATGTAAGAGTGTCAGCACGTGATTGTGTTGCGCACATAGTCAGCTATGTTTTTTGCTTTAAGTTCAAAATGAGAATTCTTTTTCAAACCTGATCGTCGCCTCTGTGTTGATGGTTGGCATCACCTCTTGATGATTAACCAAATTCCTTAGGAATTCACTTCGTCTTTCGTTGCTTTCTTTCTTGAAGCGTCTCCCGTTTGGATGGTGAACCAAATTTTGCATAACCAATCCGAGTGAACACTCTTTTGTGCTGTGCATGTCGCAGGTTCCTAGATGATGATGAAGTGGTTATTAATCTCCGCAAAGCGAACAGGGAGCTGCAGTGGCCAGAGCTTATCGAGGCCACCTCCGCGCTAGCAAAGGGTGTGAGCAACATGCTCAAGAGCTGCTCCATTAACGTGGTGGGAGGATCGTCTGATGCAAATTGGGGCCTTGCCCAGGAGCTTGCGTCGCTGTTGAAGTGAGGAGCAGGCTGTTGCCCCCTGTTGCAAGCTGCTTGATTTCTGGGCATTGAAGTGCTGTTTCTTTTGAAATGGAAGCTTCCTGTTTGAACCTTTTCCAATCAATCGAGTCACTGAAGGAGTGAATCCTTCCTTTGTCTTTCTTCGCCTTGCGTCTAGTTCTTCATGTTTTCTTCTCACTTTCGATATTGTTAGTATGGTCACTTCTTTCAGGGGGTAGTCTTCAAAATAACTCATTTTTTTTGCCAAGTTACGCATGGCGATTCACTTACAAGTGAAGGGGCCCATTTAGTGGCCATTTCGACAAATAGACAGCAAAGTGATTCAATTTTTTTCCGCCTGCAAGCCTGAGGAAAACAAGGATTCAATGTTGTTCTGGTCTGCATCGCATACTGCTACCGTGTACATGCTTGCCCAGAGACTTGTCAAGTTGGCTGGTGGCCCCCATTGCTCTAATGGCTTCTCTGCATTCGCCCTTAACAGTTAAATAAGGTGTTCATTAAGTAGAGGTCGTTAGAAGGCTCCTACCTTCGGCTGAACCTTGTCATGATTTGAACTGATCCTGCCTGCCATGTTCCCTTTGGTACTTCATCGAACAAGTTTGACAACACTGATCAGAAATTTGTATGTGGCAATGCTTCAGCTATGTTCCAATGAGCACGCAGCAGCTGATCGAAACTGCGATTGGGAAGACCACAACTGCATGTAGGCTTCTTCGCATGTTTGACATCTTTTCCCGCACTTCAAAAAGTTAGGGGCTCAATAGGTAATGGATAAACACAAAGCGTCTCTCCGGTCCTAGTTTGCTATCACGTAGGGTACATGCCTTTTCTTGGCTATGGCTGTAACAGGTACTGGCATAGGGGAGGCTCTCGGAGGGCCTGAGGAGGCTGTGCGTGCTGGGCTGTGGCAGTGGAGGACGAGGAAGGCGAGGCGGGATTGGCTGAAGCGGAGGCGGCGGTGCTTGAAGGCTTGACAAGGTACCTTCAAAGCGGCCCTGTTGCGGCGTGCGCACGTGCTGCAGCTGCTCGTGAAAACTGAATAAGCAGGCCCCTTTTTCCTGACCAATGTTTCACGACCAATTTTTCTGCAAGCAATGTTGCGACAATGCCTTGCATTTTATGAATGCGACACCTGCAGTCAGTTGGCATTGTAGGTATGATTGACGAGTTGCCTGACGTTGTAGTATGTTTCTCGATTCCAACCTATTCTTTAAATCCTCATGCCTTTTCTGTCATTCACTTGTGTGATTGATGGATGATTGTGGCTCCAAAGTTTTGCTCTCACCCGCTCCTCACCTGCTCCAACTTCCATCACTTTTACGATGAGGGGGCATATCGGCACCAGGATGCCTGTCCAAACATACTCAGCAGAAGATAGTGATGTTGTCTATTGTTCGCCTATCGCTGTATCTCCCATGTGGGACTTTGACGCCATTGGCTTGTGGAGGGCTGTTCTGGAGTGTCAGCAACGTGCGATGCGTTGTGGCGACCCTGGGCGGCAGGACAGCTGGCGCTCGTGCAGGCGCTGCGCGGTGGCTCCACGCGGCTGTCACGGTGTGGCTGGAAGAGGCCGGGCCCGCCCCCGCAGCTCAGAGTGAGCCTCCCGTTCCCGCACTTCCGCCGCCTGCTTGATGCGTGTTCTGCGCTCATCCGTGCCAGTTTGGCGGCCGCCTCTGTAGGCATCCTCCTCACTGTGTCTGCGGGGGTTCATCGGCTTCCAGATGGTGAAGAAGGTGCCTCCAATCAAGGCGGTCGTTTCAGTTGGGCAGACGTCCATGTGCGGGCAGAATCTCCTGCTGGGGAGTGGGAGGCAGGGAACTTCCGCAGAACAGCACACAGCTCTCTCAAAGCCATCAAGGAGTTACTGGAAGACGACGTTAAACTGACCGGTGAGTCGTTCTGGAACTGCACGTGCTTTTCGGAGAATAGTTAAGGGTCACAGCCTGATGGAAAAGCATGCATGCTGTGCAGCCTCACAATGGCGCAGTGTATGTTCGCATTAACTCTGTTGTAACTTATGCAGCACTGTCCATTTGCACAGTGTTCTGCCTGTTGATCACTTGCAAGTCACGCTTGGGTAAAAGTAGAAGAATATGCCTGTTTAAGTTGGCAAAGAATAGATTTGATACAATTGCTCAAAAGTGAAGTCCAATTGACGCTCGTCCCTGCATAGCGTCCTGTGCGCAATGGATTAGGTCGTTCAAATGCTAAAGTTTTTTGGGTGCACTGTTTCTCAGGTAAGAAGGGGCTGTATCTCCGTTTAGGTTGCCGAGGCGATTGGCCCGACATCATGCCCCCGGGATGGGCTCCAGCTTCAGCCCAACTGAAGGGTCTCTTTGGGTGAAGCCCAAACCCGTTTAATTATTGTATAGTCCAAGGTTTCCGAGCCATGTGCCTCACCTGCACCAGGGACTGTCGAAATGCCTGACGGATGAGGTGGCGGATCCTTCAGGTGTTAAGCTTCTTAGTGTGTTGAAGGGTTTGGGTATGAAGTTTTACGGCCCTGATTAAATATGGAGACGACCTCCATTGTGGAAGAAAGTCCATAGAACGATATTGACTCTATGGCGGCTGGTAGTGGCAGTATGTGTGTGATCTTGCGGTTGAACTCCATGCTGCATCGATGCCGGCGCGGTTACACGGCTCTTCTGCAATTCGAGGCTCCTTACCTACGGCAACCTCGATCTTGGAGCACATAACCCCCCCTGCTTGGCGGGTAGGCCCTCGATGCCCTCAGTGGCATGCGAGGGTCGGAGGGTGTTAGTGTTGGTCTCCTTGTTGCTAGGACGCCGGTGGCTGGTTATTTTCTTGTTGCTTCTTCGCGTCTTGGGAACGCCTCATTGGACGCCCCTGCACGGCAGCCAAGGCATGTCCTTTCCCGGTGGGCCTCAGGCCAGCGTGGGACGAGGCCCGAGGGTGGTCCGCCATATCGCACGCGAGTATTTGTAGATTGTGTACGGCAAAATAACTCAAAGAAATAAACGAAAATGTGAGGAAGCGAGAAGAAAGCGTCCGGAAAAAGTGAGACAAGGTGAGAACATAGAAGCCAATCCTTTGGTGGCGTGCCATGTCACGCGCGCTGGATAGAGCCTCGCCAGCTCGCCCAAAGCCCAAAGCCCAAAGCCCAGCCAGCCCAGCCAGCGCGGCGCGGAGGCAGTAGCCGGACGTAGCCGTTTTCGGGTTTTGGCAACCGTTTTTTCTTTTTTTTCTTTCCTTGATCTCACGATGGCGATGCTATCAAATGTACATGGACAAAGTCATCATGGGGGAACCACGAAGAACTGGTCGCAAAGGACCTAAGCACAAAAGAAAAAATCTAAGAGGGGAAAGCTCCGCCTAGGCGCAACAACGCTTCAAGGCCTCCCTCCCTCGAAGCAGCCGCGACGGTCGCCGCTCGCCGCCGTTTCTTTTTTGTTTGGCACAATCCTCCTCCTCCGAGCGAGCGATCGATCGATCGAACCGACAACCTCTCCGCCCGCCGCCTCGTCCATACACCGACCACCGCCGGCCATCGGAGGGTGCGTTGCCTGCCCGCCCGGGCCGCACCGTACAATACCGTACAAAGTTGTACGAGGCCCGCCCGCCCTCCCAACTATCGGCGCCGCCGCCCTCTTTAAAGCGCGGCGGGCGGTCGCGGGCTCCTGCCACGTGGCCCTAACGCCTGCGCGCGCACACGCACGCGCCTCGGCCGCCGGGGGACGGACGGGGAGGAGCGGCCATGGCGGGCGGGGGAGGGGGCGAGGGCGGGAGGCGGTAGCCGAGGTGGATCGGTAGATGACGGGAGCAGGCGGAGCAGGCGCGATCGGGGCGGCTTCATCGTCCTGGCTGAGCCTGCGGTACCTTTTTCAGCTGTCTTTAGGGTTTGACCATTTCAACGTGTTACTGGCTGCCCGCGTGAAGTGCTTCTCCATTTTCCGAAATTCTGGTAATGGCACTTTGGCGAACACCAAGCTCCCAAGGTCTGCCTCAGGACTTTCTTTTGCGGATCTCTGCCCGACGGAAGTCAGTTCGCACCTGCTGCACCGCGGTGCACCTGCGCCATCCACTCTTCGCACAGGTGGATTGTTTAGTAGTGGGAAAGTTGAAGACTCAGCGGAGCAGGATAGGGTTGGGAACGCTGGGAAGATGCAATGGTTGCAGAGGTTATGGGTTGGGAAGAAGAACGGGGGAAGGCTGTTGCGGTTAGGCCTGCTGCTAATTCCTCTCGCCTACATTCTCGCTCTGCGTGTCTTGTTCACTCAAGGAAGTGATAATCCCTGGCAGCAGAGGAAGTGGGAACAAAGGCAGGTGCAGCTGAGGGAGGAGCGGCGCGACGCTTTGCAGTTTGTTGGAATGGGGGACAACCTGGATTCTCTGAATGATGAAATTGTGGTGAATGGCACCAGTGTGGCTATCATTCGACGGCGGAGAAGGAAGCATTCGGGCGCGGAGGAACGGGAGGAGAAGCTGGAGCGGCCGCGCTTGGCCCGGTTGCCGCAGCTCAGCAAGTCTCCACTGACCAACTGGCAACTGGTGCGTGCCTGTTGGCGCCCATTCACATTTCCACCGTCTCCGGGCGTCCACCTGTGACTGTGGATTGCCCCCCCTTGTGAACCATGGCCAAATTTGTAAAGGATTTATCGATGCAAGTTCCTGTAGGATTACATGATGACCTTGGCCGGTTCTTCAAGTAGCGGAGGACAGCGTCCGAAGCAGCTGTTATCAAAATCGACCATACGTGCTTCACCAGATGCGCCAGCGGGATGTCCTTCCCAATCACTGTTTAGATTATGAATGGCTTCATACACCAAATTGTAGATGACCGTAACCTCTGCATCTTCTTTTTGGCTTGAGTGGTGATGATTAGCAAGGCAAACCAGTGGCCGTTGCATAAAGGGCGGATTTTTGTTGTGGAAAGTTCTAACTCTGCAGAGACTGAGCTGTCTAAAAAATGTGGGCTGTCAGTGAGACGGGGTGGTGAATAGGAAGGCAGTGGTGTTCTGCTTTGAGAGTGCACGATGACCTTTCTGCCATTCTGCCTCTTTGCTGCTTCACCAGTAGCAGCACATTAGGAGGAAGATTTAAGCTTTCGATGGTAAAGCTTTAAGCTCGGCAGTTATTCAGAATACGGTCAAGTGAAATATACTGTGCAGTGCAAAAATGCTTTTCTAGTCGAGGGATTGTCTGAGTCTTTTGCTGTAATTGTCTACTGTTGAGTTTGTGCCCTTTCGTATTCGTAAATTGCTCTCTGTTGTCCATTCAACCCCCCCCGAATTGCCGGTGCTGAGTAGAGCAGAGAACTACAATCTCAAGTGAAGGACAGCCTGAAATTCGAGGTACATTGTGGAGGGGTGCAGAGGCCCCGCATCGCTATCTGTTTGGTTGGAGCTGCCCGCGACTTCCATCTGACCGGCCCCTCCATCGTGGAACACCTCCTCCGCGCGTACGAGCACAGCGACGTGTTCGTGCACGCCCCCCTCGACGAGAGCGCGCAGCGTCTCTCCCTCCTGCAGGCCGCGGCCCCGCGCGTCGTCAACCTGCGCATCGCGCCTGACGTGGCCATCAACGAGTCTGACGTCACGGACTACGTGCTGCGATGGGTGCGCAGCGGACCCGAGTACGTCACCAGACAGGTGAGAGGGCGTATTTTTCTGCCCCCACTTTCCTTGGGCAAGCCTTAGGGACTGATCTAGGTTTAGAAAGTGAGAACTCAGCAAGTAAGCAGCAAGGTTTCCTGTTTTTTCATATGTCGTTTGACTCCTACGTTTACTTCCTTCCATCGACTCCTTCGCGCTCTCTCAGTTGTTCCTTTTTGAATTGCTTTTATAGAGTGACAGAAAGTGAAGGGCTGAAAACCTGAAGCGTTGAATTAGTTAGATACTCTATCATGTCGCAGTTAACGAAGCAAAAGTTGAAACGTTCAGGAGTTCACAGAGCTACTCCTTTGCTGGAGGTATTTCGAGCGTATAAATATCAAGCTTGCATATAGTGGAGGAACACATGCAATCAAGATGTCAAGTAAATGTATTTGCATGACGTGAGTGATGATGAGCGATTGACATTTAGAAGCAGCTAACCTACAAGTTATAACCATAATTATGACCTTACAGAATGCGTACCCACCGTCAGTCAACTCGAGAATCCTAACAGTGCCCATGTGCCGAAATGATGCGTGCGATGCAGCAACTGATGCAGCAGTTCAAAGCCATAGAGATGTGCGTCCCCATGATCACCGCCTTCGAGCAGCAGCACCGCTTCCGCTACCGTTGGGTCCTCCGCACCCGCGCGGACGGCTACTGGACGGGCCCGCCCCCCCCCCTCCGCCACCTCGAGGCCGCGGCCTACACCGTCCCCGCGGGGTGCGACTGGGGGGGGCTCAACGACCGCCTCGGGGTGGGGCGACGGGGAGTCAGCTGGAAGGGCCTCCGCCGCCTCAGCGTGCTCAAGGAGCTTGCCTCCTCCGGCAGCAACTTCAATCTCAACGCAGAGGGAGCGTTCCATGCGCAGCTAAAGCACTTACATGTGAAAGTGGGTCGCGCAAGTTTTCCCTTCTGCATCCTCAGCAGGAAGAAAGGGAGTCTGGGGTTTCCGGTGGCGGCAGCTTTGAGCTCCACTGCAGCTCTGAATGGTGCCAAGTGTCGACCGTGCACTCCAACTGTGACTGGGAACAAGTCTGTAGAGTATATCTCACAGCTACCGGAAAAGAGAGTGTTTGGGCCCAGCGTTCATGGTGTAGACCTCTGCGAGGCAGAGGATGGCTGGGAGGATGGCTGGGAGGCGGTATACGATCGAGACGCTGGCCCAGAATTTGCGGCAGTGAGGAAATACATGAATCAGCGGAATCTGACAGAATGTGAGCGTGACTGGCGGGAGTTTCAAAGTTCAGTTCTTCGATGGGACGGACCACCCCCCCTTGTGATTTGCATGCGCTCGTTTTTGGGACCCGTGCAAAAATTAGGATATCCTGGAGGAGACTGGCCCCTGTTTCCACAGCTCCTTTCGCCTTCCAGCGTTGTATATGTGGTTGCGAGTGACAACTTCTCTTGGGACTATAAGCTCATCAGGCAGCACAAAGTGGTTCTTCACACCTTCGACAGCACACCTGAAGGCCTGCGATGGGTGCAGGAGCACTTTGAGAATTTGCCCCCTCTCTACACACATCATCCATGGCTTATAGGGCCATCAAACACGCAAATAAAGGTGAGCAATATTTTTTGTCGACATTCTTTGAATCACGGCATTTTTTGTGCATAAATTTTCAATTCGAGAAGATTGTTGAAAGCATGTTCAACGAAACAGAATATAATGGCACAGTCGTGAGTGCCATCCAGATGATCAAATTATTTGCTGAATATCCCGATGTGAAATGGGGACGGGTTTCTCAGGTCTACCCTATGGATTTGGTGGACCGGCCCTTCGAATATGCTCTGCAGCTGCCAGAGAATATGGTTGAGGAGACAGTTCCGGGCATCCCGGTTGAGAGTCGCTCTGTGGAGAGTACAATGTTGAAGCTGAATCACACGCATGTGGATGTGCTTAGGATCGGCGGCCACAGAACGCTGCATGAAGCTCTTTTTAAAAAGTGGATCGCTGATGGGCGCTCCCCGCCTGTGTGCCAAGTGATCATCTCGTTTTTGAAGGCAGAAAAGCACTTTGGCAGTGAGGCCGGGAGGAAGGAGCTTCTAGGGCTGAGGGAGCTCGGGCTTGAGCTCGCGATCTGCATTCCCCGTGGAGCCATACCGGAAGAACGAGTGTTTGAAAGTTGCTTGTTTTTCTCAGTGCATCATTGTCCCAAACGAAAGTCAAACTTGCCTTAAACCTTATTGTGCGTTAGTAGGTTCTCATTTTGTTGTTATCTAGCAGCCATTTCATTCATTCTTTGAGTCAGTTGCTTGTACAGGCATGGACTTTGTTTCTAGGGTAACCGCTTACTGCAGATTATAACTCCATAGACTCCCGTGGGTACCATGCCATTTAGAGCTCTTTGCCCGACATAGGAGATCGTCAGTGTTCCTTTAATGCAGGAGCATAGGTGTTGATAGATGCGATTAGGGATTTTTCAGGCGGGCAATTCTGTTGTAATGAGTGGCGAGCCTGCGAGGTAGTGTGTCAGAAAGCAGGATAAGTTGTAAGCAGGGTGGCTGCTGCGGGCCTGTGCAGGGCACTCACAGCAAAACAGTGCCCGCATGTGTTTCTAATGTTGAGTGTATCGTGATGCCACTGCACAAATTTTGGAGCAGGAAGTTGTTTGCCTCTGCCCAGGCCTGGGGTCAAAGTTGCCATGCGACAGGAGGCTGATCTTTTCATTGGAATACTGAAATTAGGAGGGGATAAGGTGAAAGCAATGAAAGGGAATTAAATATTTGCCTCACCAGTAACTTGCAGCGGTGAATCTCTTAATTGGGCCGCGATATGTGCTTTCCTTCCTTATTATAAAATTAAAATAACTTCCACATCTACATTCCCATTCCCTTTGCCCATTAAGCAGCGCATGACATACTTTAGAAACATTCAGAAGATGCCGTTCCATATGAGACCCCCAAGTGAGTGGAAATCGATAATGGGATTCTCCTCAACAGATACGATCAGAGGTTAGTTCTATGTACAAATGTGAAGGTAACTGGAGATCTTCACTGAATCGGCATGCAAGCACTTAACCCCCCTCTAGTCTGCGCGGCCTCTGGCTTTCCAAAACAGAAGCCACGGGGGGAGTTTATACGGTCCACCACCTAGTTGGATGCTTCATCGGCGACCCTAACTATTGGTGCGAAGCATTTCTCGCTTTACTAAGTAACGCAGCTTAACAAATTGTCATTGCCTAATTTTCTACGCTTATCTTACCTGCTTGAATGGCGGTTGGCTGCCTTCTTTTGGCGTCCTTTGTGAGCATCTACGCCTACTGGACTTATTGCCTGCATAATGCACAATCAGAATAGATACACCCCAGAGCCTCTGCCTTTGTCTGCCGAACACAAATCGTCAGAAAACAAGAAGCGGAGATATGCCTTGTCACTCGGACGCTGCGCCATGGAGACTCAGCCGGCTTTGCAGGAGGCAGGCTTTGAACGTGTCAGTGCCAGCCAAGAGAAGAGAGAGCCGCCATGGCCGCCAGGGAGAGAGGATACAGCGCGATGGCGAGCAGGCCCATCCACAGGCGGAAGGTGCTTCTCAAGCCGCCCACGGCCCCCACAGCGAGGCAGGCCAACACCACCACCGCCACCTGCACTCCCCACCGAACCATTTACTCGGCCGCCCGGCCCATGCAAATGCTTGAGAGAAGGAATTTCGTGCAGCGTTAGAAGGGCTCTAATTGACAGGAATGCTCACGCATACCCTGAAGACGAAGGGGGGATACGATTCAGCAAGGCCAGAGCAGGCACGGGCTTACCTCGGGAGCAAAGTTCCATTCCAGATTATGATAATATACAGCGCCATAAAGGGTGGCAAGGCAGAGCGTGTTTGTCATAATTACAGCACCATAAACCTGCAAAATAGACAGTTACAGAATACCCAGCTAAATGCAAAGGCACAAGGAGTAAAGCACAATACGGTTCGCCGTTTCGTTTCTTTGATCTGCTTCGTTTTGTGCCTCACAAGCTCTGGACAGGAAATAACGGTGAAATTATGCGAGCGCTGAACCGTCGGAAGTTTTGAGAAGTTCTACACAAACCTGCCGCTTTCTACGACAGCGGCTCTGTTTGCAGCTGCGAATAATACTTCAGGCGGCACTGCAAATTCATTCAGGTACATACGTCCTCCTCCCCACCGAACACATTGTCCCATGCAATCTCTCGGTTTAAGTGTAGCTCTAAAGGAGTGGCGCCCGAAAAGTAGAGGAACGGAATTCACCTGGCTGTGAGCCAAAGCCATGCCCGACCGAGTCTTGCTTCTTGCGAAGAGGAGAGTGGACAAAAATTCACTTGAATCTGCAGCCATCGGAGATATGACAAACGAGACGTAGAAGGGCGGGATCCCAGTGGCAGTCGACAAATCTTGCAGAGCTTGCACCTGCAGCGACCAAAGCATGAAAAGATTTCACTTTCGAACGTTTTGCGGTAATCCTCTTTATCTGAGGTGGCCCAGTGCGGTTTTGAAACCACCCATTCCTGCTTCCGTCTCCAGTAACTATTTGCTTCTGCATTGTACCGCAAAATCTGTTGCTTGTACGCTCTTCTTCTGCTCTCCAGGTGCATGAATGGTCCTCACTAGTTTCTGATTCAAGAGGCAAGAGCGCACCATGGGATCCGAACACACGCCGACCAGGCCAAAGCCGAGAATAAGAAGTGAGAGAGCAGAGGGGAGCACGAGCCACCGCGGCTTCTTCTTCGCGGCCAACAGCAGAACAGGGCCCTCCTCTTCGTCCCTAAGCAGCGGAGCCTTGAGATTGTCCTCCGATTTCTCCGTATTCACAGAACTTAAGTTGATTATAGCCTTCTCCAGTTTCTGTCCCCTCCCAACAGATGGGATTTCAATACAAACCTTACAAGTTTTTAGGCTAGTGGGTATTGCTCGAAAGTTACCTGCGCTTGGGAGTAACAACAACCAAGAGAAAGATATCGTTGATGTCCTCTGATTACAAAACAACTGAGTTCGATTCGAGGCCCATGCGCTGAAAGTTGCGCCCAACTGCGTCGTCACTGCCAGTCTTTCTTTTAATGTAATTCAATTGCAGAGGATGAATGGCTGCACTCACTCCGTCATCCTCCGCCGGCTGCAGTGTTGCACAAACACAGTCGTCCTCACCGCCTGCAGAGTGTGGCGACGAAACTCCGATCTGCTCCGCAATGCGAGGCCAAGTAGAAGAGTCAGACCCTTCTCAATACCACCTTTCCTGCGGGGAGGTTTTCCCGCCTCACCCCTCCTGGAGTAAATCATGGTCAACTATGCAAGAAGAGTGCGGGCGATTTTGAAGCGACCTACCAGTAGAGAGTGCGAGAGAGAGAGAGCGAGAGAGAGAGAGTGAGAGAGAGAGAGGCCAGGGGCTCGCCTGCTGCGCGCTGTACAGCAGCGATGCAAGCAGTGCCAGAAGTGCCCCGACCAGCACCACAGGAGGGCTTTGAATTCCCAAGGACGCAGGAATCTGCCATGCCAGTCGCATCCCCTACCCACCGCATTACTCCAAAAGGCGGCAGCATCGCCCGCTGAAGGAGACTTCTGCATTCAGCCATGGCCTCCTTCCAGACGGAGGCTGTGCTTCCCACCTGCACCAGCAGAAAGAGCGACGACGACGCAGCTACCATCCACGCCGCCGGCTGCACCGCTCTGCGCCCTCCCACCCACCCTCCCACACTCCTTCAACTCTCCGCAGCCCCCCTTCCTTCGCCCCCCCCCCTCGCCTGCTGTCCGAGCTGCAGCGAGAGGGCCGCCCGCCTGCGCTCACCGCAGAGGGGTGACGCCGGTGGCAGCGAGGTCCCACGCACGTGTGAGCGCGCCGTCCAGTGCTTCGCCGCCGGCGTCGAGGTCGCAGCGGCCCACGACAACGGCGCCGCCCCACGCCAGCGTCAGCAGCATCAGGGAGTCGCCCGCGATCACGCCCATGGCCGCGCCCACCGACTCCTGCAAGGGCAGCCTCCGCCTTTTCAGGGTGATCCCCCCTGGGAGGGGGGGCAGGGCCAAGCAGCTGCCATGGATTCGGAGTGGGGGCAGAAGGGAGGAAAAAAATAGAGGAGGAGGCGAACCTCCACGGATTCTTTGGAGCCATACGCCGCCGCTCTGAGGATGAGCAGGCAGAGAGGGCCCGAGTTAAGGACCGGCAGGAGGAGGCCGCCAATGAAGGTCGGAGGCCATACCTGCACCCTCTCTCCTACAGATGAATTCCGTGACATGTGTGCGTTTCTGTGAGTGTGATAGAGATAGAGATGGAAAGGGTGCGACGGAAAGAGAAAGAGAGACATCGACAGAGGCAAGGAAGAGGCCCCAACAGACCTCCAACAGAATCTCCGCGGCGCGAGAAATGAGCGACGCTCCCGTGAGGAGGAGCGGTCCATACAGCGCCACGAGGCCCGCCGCCATAGTCATGGCTGCCCCCGTCTCTCTCACTCTCTCCCTCCCTCCCTTTCTCCCTCCCTCCCTCCCTTTCTCCCTCCCTCCCTCCGGCAGGCGCGCAGGCGGAGAGAGGCCTTCGCCGACAGGGGCAGAGCGTTCGGGCGCTCCCATTGGTCCTCGGGCCACGTGGTGTGCCAGCTGGCACCCCGCGGTTGGCCGGAAACGGGCGCTGCTGAATGGCTTCCGCATTCTGCGGAGGGAGCCATACGGTTCTATGTGAGCGCCGTTCCGGTTCACGGTTGACGGGTGTCACGTTGACCTTCGCACGTGCGGCTGTTTGAAACTCGAGTTGGACGCGGGACGGCTTCAAGTGCTCTTTGGGTTGGGCGGAGGGCGAGGAAGAGGGGGAGGGCGATGGAGAGGGAGGGGGAGGGAGAGTGGAGGGGGAGGGAGAGGGAGAGGGAAGGGGGAATTACCTGCAGGAAAAATCAAACACGGCTAGGGTTAGGGGTAAGTTTAGGGTGAGCGTTAAGGTTACGGCTACCGTTAGGTTTAGGGTTAGTGTTAGGGAAGAGGGACAGGAGGGAGAGGGGGCCGGAGAGAAAGTGGAAAGGAAGGGAAGTGAGAGAGGAGGGGGAGGGAGCGGAGAGGGAGCGGGAGAGGGTCTGCGAGAGAGAGGGATCGGGGGAGAGGGAGCGGGGGAGGAGGGGGAGGGAGGGGGCTGGAGAGGAAGAGGAGAGGGAGGGGGGTGGCAAGGGCGTAAGAGAGAGAGAGAGACGGGGAGGGGGGGGCAGGAGAGGGAGAGAGCCAGGGAGAGGAGGGAGAGGGGGCGGAGAGGTAGAGTGAGTGGGAGAGGAGAGGTAGGGGGTGGAGAGGGAGAGGAAGAGGAGGGGGAGGGTGACGAAGAGCGAGAGGGAAAGTAGAGGGAGGGGGCCGCTGCGCATAGTTCTGGGAGGCGGATAGCGTGGGCAGGTGGTGTGTGCTCTGCTCGCTCGCAGTCCAAAATGTGTGCATGTTTTGGGCAGTACGGCCAAGGATGGCTGGATGGACTCGTATGAAGGAGCACAAATTGGTGCATTGAGAGCACGGGTAGAAGAAGTAGACGTAAGATTGCATGCCTTTTGGTTGCTGAGTGGACCTGTCTTTCTTTTTTGACTGCAGCCATGATTGTCTGCGTTTGTAACCGTCAGCTCCTTGAGAGAATAAGCGGAATGCCTTACCCCAAACAGGATGATAGTATATGAAAGGCGGTTGTGACTGAGGATTTTCCGGCATACGCCGCATTAATGAAATTGTAGCGCGCTGTCGACTGCTGCGTCCTTTGAAAAGCCCTCGATGAGCCATACAATGGTTTCACTGGTCTCGTTGACTAAAGCTCTAAAAGAACCAGGTGTTAAGTTGTCCAGCAAGATGTCTATCGAGCAGCCGACAGCTTTTGTGGGCAGTTTCTTGACCAGCAGTATTGCCCCGTGTTGCAGGTGAGGAGCTCAGCTCCATTGTGGGCAGCTGCCGGCATTGCTGTTAGCCAAACTTGGAAAGGATGTTGTCATACGTGCGCCGCGGCCCAACAAAACGAAGAACTCTAGTGCCCGAGTCCCCTAGACGGATACCGTCAAGACGTCCTCAAAGATTTTCGTTTTTTTGTCTGTTAACTTTTTGGACGCTTGTCGTGGTTTGCGGCATCACTCAAGTATTTCTCTCTGGGACGATCTCTGGCATCCTCCGGGCATTTTCCAGATTATATGATGATGTGGATCACTTTCAATACAGGCTAACGGAGGTATGTAAAGTCCTTGTTAGTTGATCCATTGCTATATTCACACAATTGAAGCAGGCCTCGAATTTGAAGGGTTTTAGCTGTAAATCGTTTCGTTTGCCAGCTATGGCTAGTGATGGTCGCCGAAGCAGCCATTGCTGAAAGTGCTGCTCTAGGACTGCCGTCTTGGCAATCATTGGTGGGCAAGCAATGGGAAAGCATTATTTCCTCGACTGCATGAATGTTCACTTTGCCCGACCGTACAGTTTCTGACAGTAACGAACGGCATTGTGAGTAGTCGGCCTTGTGAATATGAGCACTAGAGGTTGATCGTACAAACACGACTTCCTAGGAACTTGTCTTTGAATGAAAAGGCTTCTGGTCGATGTCGTCTAGTGACTAGGTGAGGCGGCCTTTGCTTTCTGTCCATTCGGATCGAAGGAGGGATTGGCTTGCAGAGTGTGGGCTCACTCGGCCTTCCTTTAAGGCTTCCTTATCCTGTATTTACGGAGTCTCTTCCTAAGCAAGAGTATGAAAGGAGTAACAGATATTGTGTTGACATCATAACTTACCCAATATCTCCAACTTAGCCATGTAACTGATAACAAAGACTAGGTTCGCATCACGTTCTACAATCGAACACATGATTGAAATGGAGAGAATGCTTATACGTGTAACTTTCATTGAACAGAACTCAATGAATTTTCAGTGGCTGTGCAATGAGAAGTTTTCAATGTGAATTTCAATGCATTTTAGTGCATTTGTCATCCAATGCACGATCACCGCATCAAACAAAGCAGCTTGCTGAAGGGAAACTGCTTATCTGTTCACAGTCGTTCCCAGCATTGTAGGTGATAATTCCCGGGGTTAGGCAGTGGCAATGTCCTTGTGCAAGCAGCATGTCTTGGAAATCAACCTCAGGTGGCTTCATCCATGCGACATAAGGAAGCATTATGATGAGTGTTTGGGAAAACTCGCTAAATATGGCATGTTTGAAAACGACCTGTTTGCCAGACATTCGCATTCTTATGAGACAGGAAATCGAGACCATAATTGAAATGTTGGAATCATCTCAGGCGTGTCATGCTCACGCATCAACTTTGCCCGTGATAGATGTCATTTGGCACAGGGCTTTCATGCGGAAGTGTAGTTCTTTAATTAGTTTTAGAATAAAAGACACTGACAGGCGTCATCCAGCAAGGGTTGCTTGACGGTTTAGTTCTGATTAGTGGCAGGGGCTACTCTGAGTTTCCATGGAATACTAAAAATAATTGAATGTGCCAGTGAGCAGTGCAAATGTTGAATCACAATGGAAGCGTTTCTTTCATGATGAAACATTGACATGCATTCTTGTCACTAAATGTACGTCGTGGAAAGCGGCGTCCTTTGCCCTTCTTTAAATCTCTTCTCGGTATTTTCCTTGGGGCCATGTCAGGAGGGCTACATTCTGCCTTAAGTTGAAATGGGTAAAGGTCGTCCCAAGTGAGGCCCTGTGGTTGAAAAGGACCCTGTACGGCATTTTTTCACGATCGATAACACTAGCTTCGCATCTTAAGAAGGTTTTTTGGCAGAAGCTGCAGGAATGCCAACTTACAGACGGGCGTCTTTGCTTTAACATCTAGAATGAGTGAAATAGGGACCATGTCTGGATTAGGAGTTGGCATTTGCTCATGCTTGACAGATTGAAGAACACGACATGACGCAGGAATCCTGCATAAGGTAATCATGTGCAGAGGAGACATGCATTAAGTGCTCTTTTTTCATTCAAGGTAATAATTGTTAATAAAGAGAAAGACGTACGAGTGAGCTCTCGCTTAAGCATGCCGATACCTTCTCTCTCCCAAATTGCCATCCTCTGGTGTTTTGGAATGTCCAGGAAATCGAGGAGGAAGCACTTCCCTCACTATCAAGCACAGATCGTACTGCTCTGCCCACACAAAAGCCCCTGAATGTGGTAAGCGCAGAGACTTGCTCATAATGCAATGTAGCCAGTTGCGCGCTGCGCTAAACGTGTTTATGGCTGTCCTGTTCATAGTAGGACTGTTGTGGTTCAGCCTGTGGTGTTGAAACTGGCATAAGGAATACAACTCTAATCTTCAATTGGTCTGAGGTGACTTTGGAAATGGACATTGGACTTTGGACTTCGGACTGGAAATGTGCATGTTATTTCTGACATGCTTTTTTGGCTTTCAGGAGAAAATACAGCTAACATTGCTTTTTTTCCGGTTGCTGGAAAACGGGTTCGACATATTTGTGATTTCGCAAAAAGATGTAACTTAAAGGAAACGTTGTTTTAAAGCTGGCGGAAGGAGCTTTGTTATTGTGATGTAGAATTTTGTTCGAGGAGCGATTTGCCTGGTGGGGGCAGCCCGAGACTTCGAGCTGACAGGACCCTCCATCAAGAAGCACTTGCTGGGCAGTTACAGGAATGCGGATGTGTTTGTGAACATGGCATTGGACGACAAGAGCTACAAGCTCACGTTGCTCAGTGACATCAGCAACCTCGCTCGCGTGCGTCTCTTTGCGCAGTCGCCCATTGAGGAGGGGAACGCTACCACAGTGCTGGCTGCACACGGCTCTCCAAATGGGATTCAGGTAGGATATGGTAGCTGCCCGACAGCCCGTTTGTCAGATGACTTTAATCAGCCTATTGATAGCTTGGTTTTAGCACCTTAGAGCAACTGTAGAAACAGCCCAAGTTCCCAGGCCAGTTCCCCCCTCGCCCCTCCCCCTCCTCCTCCTCTGGGTTGGCTGGGCTCAAGGTGTCATACACTCTACTCTCCCAAGAGCTATAAAGTTCCGATTCCACACAGAGGTCAATTGCGTGTTTCGGAACGTTAACAAGGAGATGAGTTGGCTACAACTTGTGTACACATGCAGGGTCTCTTGCAATATTTCGACCTTGTGGAAGGTTGCCTAGACTTGATTGATGACTACAGCAGTAACCACTCGGTGACTTATAGGTGGATTATTCGCACTCGAGTTGATACTTTTTGGACGGGGCCACCCCCTCACTTCTTTCTGGAGAAGGGCATCTATGTGGTGCCGGAGGGTTCAAGATTTGGCGGATTGAATGATCGTTTTGGATTTGGAAGCTTCGAGGAAAGTCGCGTAGCCCTTAGGCGCCTGACCATGCTGGAAGCGTTGTACAACGCAGGCCGGAAGGGCCTCAACTCGGAGCAGGCATTTGCCGGCCAACTCGACGTTTCGGGTATCAAAGTCTTGTCTGAAAAGTTCAATTTCTGTGTAGTCAGCAGACGTCTGTATTCGTGGTCGACCAAGGCTGCCAACTTTGGTGTTCCTGTTATTGCTTTATCAAGTCTCGGTCCCATGAATGGGGCCAAATGCAGGCCATGCACTCCCATTACTAATGCATCCGAGTCAGAGGAGATACTTCAGTCATTTTCCCGAAGTTGGGGCTGGCCAGGAGACAACCCCGAGTTAGAGCTTTGCAATGCCACGGAGCCATGGGAGAAGACCTGGCGAGCAGTTTTTGACCGAGTAGCAGGGCAAGATATCGCTGCTGAACGAAAACGAATTGTGCGTCAAACTCGCCTTTCCTGTGTGAAGAAGTTCAATATGCTTCAGAGCATCCCTGGGGGGTATGAAGGCCCTCCCGGAAGTGTAGTTTGCCAATTAAGGAAGTGGGGTTCGTTTGAAATATTAAAGTATGCAGCTGTGGCACAAGTGCCTGTCTTCCTCCCCCCATTGGATAAATCTAGTATCGTCTACTCCTTAGAATTCAGCAAGGACTTGGAGCTGGAAGCATTGATTCATCAACGGACGAGGTCTTCGATCCATCTGTTTCAAAGCCATTCTCCGAGGCTAACTTTGTATCAGCAAATGCTTGCATACTTCAATGGCATAACCACTCATCAGTGGGTTGTGGGGGAGAAAAACGGTGGAGTGAAGTCTTCACTCTTATCGAGTTCCCTTACAAAGGAGGGATTTCGCCCAAAAATAGCCTTGAAAGTCGGGCCTTCTGAGGTGGATTCTAAGGCACTGAAGTCTACAATGGCGGATTTGGGGCATAATAGTGTGGACCTCCTGATGCTGGCAGTGAGTGAAGCGACTCTGCCCGGAATCATAGGCAGGTTCTTCACCTGGGATAGCAAAATTCCTATCTGTCAGCTAATTCTTAGGTTGGAGCCGGTGATTGAAGGTGCAACGAGAAAAAGCTTTGTGAATCGAGTGAGGGAGGTGTTTCGAACAGTTGGGTTCTTCATGATACATTGTAAAGGAAAGTACAGCGAGGAATTTTGCTTATTTTTAAGGGGAGATCCTTGCAAAAAATAAAAATGAAAGCTGCTAGTCTTGTGTTGTTTTTGTGGCGGGACGATTGCCTGCCTGCTGGCCTCTCGGAGCCGTCGCACCTGTCTGGATGTAGGGCGGCTGATGCCTCCGTCCCTCTTTGAGCAGGGGTGCGCTTGAGAGCCGCTTGCAGGCAGGTGATTGGGCGTTCTAACAGCTTGAGAGAGGTTGCAGCCTGAAGATGCATGCATCGGGTTTGGTCAAAACACCAAAAATATTCTTCTATAGGTTTTCCGGGAGAGCTGCTCCGACCGTGCGCACCTGTAAGGTTGTGACTGACTGCTATGTAACTTCATAAAGGTACTTTGCTGAGCGAACTGCCTGGCAAGCGGCACTGCGGGATTTTGGAGCCCGCCCTCCATCAGGGAGGAGGCCCTCGTCGGGAAGTTGCAAAAGCACAGACAACTTCGTGAAGAGGGCGTCGGACGGTGAAGTATAGAAGGCGCCAGCACGTCAGCACTGCTCGCAGCCTCCCTTCCTCGCCCGACGGACTGGCAAGCACCCTGACTTGACTGACGTCATCACAGCAGTGGGTGGCTGCCAGTGGGAGGGCCGCCCGTCCTTGGAGATGTGCGTTGTGGCGCAGCTTGTCGAGGTGTCACGTTTGTCACGGTGTGCCACCGCCTTAGGAACAGTATGCGATACTCTGAGCCCAATGGTTGGCTGCCATTGCAATCGTTTGGAACCATCACCTAGAAAGTGCACAATGTTGTACGCCGACCGGCGGTTTGGACCTCTCATCACGTATCTAAATCGGGAGCATCGGGCTCCAACCTACCGCAAATTAGCGCGTGTCTAAATCTGAAAAAGTGGATCGAAAAAACGACGCTTCTTTTTTCTGATCCTAAAACCCCATGCCATGCCATGCCACGGCCATGGCCAACAAGACCACCATGGGGAACCACGAGACGAGGGCCCGCCCTCCCAAGGATGAAACAAGCCAAACTTTGGCTCCTGCGTTTGTGCGCTAAACGACACGCGAAACGCCTCCGTACGGCGGGAGCGGAGGGGCGGAACGCGGCGGCTTCTGATTGGCGCATATGCTGACGTGGCCCCCTGGCCTTTTGCCTTTTACCGCCGGGCCGCGAGGGAGGGAACTTTTCGAAAAGTAAATGAAAAAAACGTTTCTGAGTTTCCTTTTCGGTACATTAGGGGCTGTCAGACTTAACAAAATCTTACGAAAAGTGTTACGAAAAAAAAGGTTACGAAAGTACTCCGCCGCAGGAGGATCGCGATTATACTGGAGTACTCGTTCTGATGTCAAACTTACGAACACGCGTACTGAAATTTTTTAAGTCTGACACCCCCAATTAGGGCGTGTCAGACTTAAAAAATTCTCGTAATACTAAAAACTCGATATTCGTAACATTTCGAGTCAACGTCAGTAAAACTAAAATTCCCGAGCCTAGTTTTTCGCACTCGCGGCGCGGTCCTGTTCGCACTCCGCGATCGCCGTCTTCGCACTTCTCCAAACGCCGTCTTCGCAACTTCGCTCTCGCGCGGGGCCCTCAGACTTAGAACCAGCGCCGGCGCGGCGCGCGGAGACCGCTTGTCGTTGTGTCGTGTTGCGCGTCACGGGCGGGCGCGGGCGCGGGCGCGGGCGGGAAGCCGGGAAAACAACCATGACGTCACGTTGACGCGATTCTCGCCAGTATTTTCTTCGCACGTCCATTTCGGCGCCTCTTTTGGGTGCGAACAAAATCGTGCGAAGAAGAGCCCTTTTTAGTAAACCCCACGGGTCAATCTTCGAAACGTTGACCCGTTGACTTAGCACAGTTGACTTCCGTTCGGTTTGGTTTAGGTTCGGGGGCGCGATGATTTTTAGTACTTAGTAACCTCGATTCTCGTAATACTAAAAACTCGATATTCGTAACATTTTGTTAAGTCTGACACGCCCTTCAATTTATGTCACATCCCTCTCTTGTCGCGATGCGAGGGCCCTAAGGCGTGTCAGACTTAACAAAATGTTACGAATATCGAGTTTTTAGTATTACGAGAATCGAGGTTACTAAGTACTAAAAATCATCGCGCCCCCGAACCTAAACCAAACCGAACGGAAGTCAACTGTGCTAAGTCAACGGGTCAACGTTGCGAAGATTGACCCGTGGGGTTTACAGTCTAATCACGTTATAGTGACTGTGTCGGTCCCCACTAGGGATGGATTAGTTACGACTATATAATATATATTATATTATACAACTGTGACGATTAGATAACGGCTGATATACAGGGTTCGTCAAATAGGGGATTTCGGCTTAAGATAGGGGACTGTCCCCTAAATTGGTTTTGTAAAAACACGTAAATATGGACTGTACGAACGAAACCGTACATGTACGGACGAGACAGGAATACAGGAAGACAGGAATTGTTTGGGAGAAAGACGAGTTTCGAAAGAGGTTGACAGACTTTTCATTGGAAGGAACTCTTCACTGCAAACAGTTTGATAGTTTGACCGCTCTTCGAGGGTCTCTTTGAGTAGTTTGCATCACTTCTATAGCTGTCTTGTTCAGCCTAAAACTCCTAAGGGAGTGGGACCATTTTTCATTTCATTTCTAATTTTAGTTCCTATTTCAGTTTTTCTTTTGTGACTACACCTAGAATTTCAGAGGTTATGATTTGGAATAGAGTTTTTGTGAGGAAATTACAAGACTATGATGGATTCTAAAGTGGTACTTGGAGTAATTAATGATGGATGGAAAAGGAAATAGAGAGCTTAGGATTGGATCTACAAAGTTTTCGAGCAATTGGGTTTTTGAATAAGCAACTATATGTTGTGATTGCCAAATGCACAGTTGTTCTAATTGATTGGTAAAATTTACCAATCTATAAGAGTCGAAGAGGTTGCACCAGTTTCTAAAGCCGTGTTGTAATACCAACAAGAAAAGTTCATATACATCATTGCTATCGTGGTTGCAAATGCAATTCATTTCCTTTTTGTTTTTAACCAAAAAAATGCTTTTTTGGGGCTTGTGTGGTATTTAAGTTGAAATCACGTAAACTAATCTCAAAATCTTACATAAATAAGCTATTTACGATATTTAGGGGATCTCCCCTATTTGACGAACCCTGCTGATATATATTAATTTACAACGCCTTTACAACATGTACGGACGTACGGACGTACGGTCGAACGACTGTACGGTATTATGCGGTACGGATGCACGAGCAGACTGTGTGAACCAGACGGACGCATTTCGCAACGCCAACGCCAAAACGACCTAATTTTGGTATGGTACGACCGTACGACCGTACGACCGTACGAGTACGGTCGTACGGTCGTTAATTGTTCAAAACGAGTGGGTATAATATATGTAATAAAGTGTTTTACTTTGTAATATATTACTACTTTTAAACCCGTTGTAAAATATATAATTTATTCGGAATTTATAACGCGGGCCATCCCTAGTCCCCACACATTTGTGTCACTATATCGGTAATGACCTGTTTGTCATTTCACATTTATAGTAACAATATTATTACATATGTTTTTGCGGTATATCCGTACTACTTTGATACCGTACATTGTACTTTTTGGGCAGTCCCACGTGGGTAGGTGTGTACGAACCCTAGTGAGCATGTGTACGGACAAGTTGATATGTACGGTCAAATCGATATTTGACGATATTAGTCGATAATATGTACGGTCGTAATATATTTGTTAACGCATATTCCAATACGTGGGTGGATAATATCGACATTTTGAATATATAGCAACAATCAGGGTTTTTCAACGTCATTATATCCGTAATGGCGTCACTACTGGCGCAGGATCTGCAGTGGTGCAATTCCGTTCCCGGAAAAAAAGTCAGTATATCCATGCTGTTCTTATAAAAAGTGTCACTATAACGTGATTAGACTGTACTGAAAAGGGCACTTCTTCGCACGATTTTGTTCGCACCCAAAAGAGGCGCCGAAATGGACGTGCGAAGAAAATACTGGCGAAAATCGCGTCAACGTGACGTCATGGTTGTTTTCCCGGCTTCCCGGCCGCGCCCGCGCCCGCCCGTGACGCGCAACACGACACAACGACAAGCGGTCTCCGCGCGCCGCGCCGGCGCTGTTTCTAAGTCTGAGGGCCCCGCGCGAGGGCGAAGTTGCGAAGACGGCGTTTGGAGAAGTGCGAAGACGGCGATCGCGGAGTGCGAACAGGACCGCGCCGCGAGTGCGAAAAACTACGCTCGAGAATTTTCGTTTTACTGACGTTGACTCGAAATGTTACGAATATCGAATTTTTAGTATTACGAGAATTTTTTAAGTTTGACATGCCCTATTTACCGAAAAGGAAACGCAGACAGTCCGGAGAATAATAATGAGCGTGTCGGCGGGCGAGTGACAGGCTGGGGCATGCGCGCGGCGCGTGTCGGTGGGGCGAGGAGATAGGGGTCGGCGCGGAGAGGGAATCTGCAGATCGCCCAAAATACTCCGACTGCTCTCGACCGGACGACTCCATGCAGCATCGTAAGGACCGACAGCATCCCTTGGAGGGGACTGAACAATAATTGGGAGAGTCAGACCTTGACCATAGCTTACGAAATTCCCGAATTCCTTATACTAAAAAGTCACTTCTTTCGTGTACGAATTCCGGGTCGGGATCCGCGGCTCCGCCGAGGCCAGCCGTACCGAAATGCGTGCCTATCCAATGCTTAATTCGCCTGACAAGCTTACGAAATTGATTTGGCGATGGTCAAGGTCTGACTCCCCCTAAAGCAACCAGATTCTGTCGCCATCACAGCGAGACTTGTCTCTCCAGAATGTGCCTTCTACCGATACTTTGGAGCTTATTTTGAAGCCACTGCGTCCTTATACTTCGCTATCGACAAATCGGTGGTCGAGGTGGTTATTCGAGGTAGTAGCGAAAGTGGCGGTCGAAGAAAAGGAACTCGGCAGAGGGGGGTCACGAATATCGAAAACACTTGCACTTTTTTGGCGAAAATGTAGGGAGGGCAGCAGAGGGGTTTGGGTGAGGCCTTGGGTGGAACGAGAGAGGCATTTTCAATTGTTCAGTCCTTGGAGCAGTGAGCCGTGACTTGCGCCTCCGGAAACCACGGGGACAGCTGCGCTTTGTGGTTAAGTTCCCGTCTGCATCGATTCAACTCTACAAAAGAATTGAATTCAGTCATTTTGTTGTGAATGTCAACCCGGGGTGAAAACGAAGTCGAACGACGATGCTTCTTCATGCGTCACTAGCCATATCAGCAATAATGTGAGAAAAACTGTGGCTTCGAATGCTACGAACAAGTCAACGACTTCGTTCAAAAGTACAAACAAAGTACCTGACAAGGTACAAAAAGTACCAAAATGTAACACAATCGGTACATGCAAGTACAAAAGAGTACAAAAGCGAAAAAAGTCCCTTGAATCCCGAAAATCAAAACTCAGAATGTTCCCGGAAATAAGTAAAATACGGGATTTTTAGGGAATTCCTTTATTTAACGATGCCTGGCCTGGGCGCGGCGCGCCCGGACTGTCCGTACGTACGTACGGGGCCGGCCCGGGCCGGGGCGGGCCGAGATTCCGAGAACCACGAATAGGAAGGCATGGAGGGAGAGAGGGGGGCGAGGGCGGGGCAGGGAGGCAGCGCGTGCCTGCATGCGAGAAGGCGCGGGAACAACAAGCGGAAAAAGAATGTCCGGCCACGCTGATGGGAAAGAAGTAACACGATGGAGCTGCCTCTCTAAGGCAGCAGCGTTGAAATGGACTGCAATATTGCTCGGTTCCTTCGTTGTGGGGTGTTTGTCGCTGGTGGTTCTAGTCGTCCTCAGTGAATCAGTCCTCCCTGAGGACGCTGCGGCCTTATCGTTCCTCAGCAGTGGCCTCGACTTGTCTCGACAAGTTCCCAAGGAGGTGAGTGCAGTCGTTGCTGGTTCGCCCTACGCACCCTGCTGTGTTCTTCGGCTTAACGCGCGCCGTTTATCCGGTTCTAAGCATTGCATTTTTTTCTGGTGTATCCTCGGCTACTGATGCTAGCCAACGAAACCGAGGCAGGCGCAGTAGCTGCCTCACTTCCGCCGCCTTGGCCGAACGTACAAGGATCAGAGATTTGGAAAGGAAAGGATAAGAAAATCTGCGGGTGCTTAGGGTCCTGTTTTGTGTACTTATGCAGAAGAGAGCCTGAAGGAGTAATGACCTCTGGCTTGTCCAAAGCCCATCATCTCAAGGGAACTGGCAGTGAAGATTGGGTTGTCGCACGCTCTATGTAACAAAAACCTTAAGGTACTTCACGAAAGAGATCCAGTTTGCAGTCTCAGCTGAACAATTAGTCGAGGTTTCCTAGATGCAGACAGCCGTTCTCTAAAGTGAGCGCATGCCATGAGGCAGGACTTCTGCATAAATTCAGGCTTTTGCAGAGGGGAATTTGATCAAAACATGTTAACAAGAAGAGATAGAGAGAAAGACATCTTCTTTGAGAAGATTACTTCGCCTCTTCTGCAATAGTTATGACCTCCTGGCGGTTTGGAGTACTCAGGCCCCTGAATTTGATGAAGGAGCCGCTTCAAATCCGGTTCCAGGGCCCAAATGCCCCTAGACCTGGTGAACGCACTCATGCATCCATCATTTATAACGTTTGCAAGCGGGTGATGGGCCGAGGTTTTTAGTTGTAGAGCATTTGTTTAGAGTTGCCAATATCAAACGCATGACGTAATGAAAAGGGAGTGCATACAGTCCCGTGCGCTGGACGTCATGCACGTCTATTAGGCACGGAGTAGACATAGAGAAAGGTGTGTGGGTGCCAGAATTTACTTTGTAATACTACGTTCGCGCCAGTTTTTGGAGGAGCGAGGCTGCTGAAATTGTGAAAAGGGGAATTCGCATTTGCCTCAGTATCGAGCGCATATTGTGCAGTTTGGCGTACCCAAAAAGCTACTCAAAGCGTTGACCACTCGTTGCTTACGTGATGATGTTGGAAGTGTTACAAGAAAAATCTTCAGTCCGTTCACACATTTGCCAACAAACGAAACACATGGAAGGACAACGAGAATGACTTAAGACATTTGGATTTAAACCTGGGATCTGGATCGGAAGTGTGAAGCGTACATGTAACGCGAGTTTACGGCTTCTGATGACTTGTCTGTTATTCTTAGTGCTTCTCCTTGTTTGAATATTTTCCATACAACTCTGGACCTGAACAATTTGACTGGGATGAGACTTTTGAGGAAACGAGCAGAGGGAACTTTGGAATTGCGATGCAGGAAACTCCTCGAGGAGCGATTTGCCTGGTGGGGGCAGCCCGAGACTTCGAGCTGACAGGACCCTCCATCAAGAAGCACTTGCTGGGCAGTTACAGGAATGCGGATGTGTTTGTGAACATGGCATTGGACGACAAGAGCTACAAGCTCACGTTGCTCAGTGACATCAGCAACCTCGCTCGCGTGCGTCTCTTTGCGCAGTCGCCCATTGAGGAGGGGAACGCTACCACAGTGCTGGCTGCATTCGGCTCTCCAAATGGGATTCAGGTAGGATATGGTAGCTGCCCGACAGTCATTATTCAGATGATGGAAATCAAGCCTACTCAGTTTTTCAGTTTTCAGCCTATCAGTTTTTGGCCTGTAGG
This sequence comes from Zygnema circumcarinatum, assembly GCA_037447605.1. Lineage (NCBI taxonomy): Eukaryota > Viridiplantae > Streptophyta > Zygnematophyceae > Zygnematales > Zygnemataceae > Zygnema > Zygnema circumcarinatum. Next base: position 6,350,512 of record CM074804.1, read on the forward strand.
CTTCAGCTCACAGCTGGTCTGGCACATTAAGCAGGTTCCGTGTTTGCTGAACTTGTGTACAAGTGCAGGGCCTCTTGCAATACTTCGACCTTGTGGAAGGTTGCCTAGACTTGATTGATGACTACAGCAATAACCACTCGATGAATTATACGTGGATTATTCGCACTCGAATTGATACTTTTTGGACGGGGCCACCCCCTCACCTCGTTTTAGAGGAGGGCATCTATGTGGTGCCGGAGGGTTCACGATTCCTCGGATTGAATGATCGTTTTGGATTTGGAGGCTACAAAGAAAGTCGTGTTGCTCTTAGCCGATTGAGTATGCTGGCAGATCTGCAAAGGGCAGGACTTAGGAACCTGAACTCGGAGATGGCCTTCGCCGGCCAACTCAATGTGTCTGGAATTCATGCTTTGCCAGAGAAATTCAATTTCTGTCTTCTCAGCCGAAGGAGCTACAATTTGACTGCGGAACCTCTTCCGTGGGAGGCTCCAGTACTTGCTTTGACAAGTCGGGGTCCCATGAACGGGGCCAAATGCAGGCCTTGCACTCCCGCCCTTGACGCGGACCTGTCCAGAGAGAGACTGATGAAGCTTAAGCGAGTATCTGGGTGGCCGGGAGACAACCCCGACATGCAGATTTGCAATGCCACGGAGCCCTGGGAGAAGGGCTGGGAAGAGATCTTCGACGGATTCGTAGGCCAAAATATGGCGGCTGAACGCAAACGTATTGTGCACCGAATGGGCCGTTCTTGCGTGGAGAAGTTCAATATGCTGCAGACCATTCCGGGGGTATATGAAGGACCTCCCGGAAGTGTAGTCTGCCAATTACGGGAGTTGGGGTCCTTTGACGAAATGTTGTATGCATCTGTGGCACAAGTGCCAGTCTTCCTACGCCCATTGACGAGCTCTAGTGTCATCTACTCCCTAGGATACAGCAAGGATTGGAATGTGGAAAAACAGATTTATCTACACACAAAGTGTCCTATCCATCTGTTTAACCAGTCTACTTTAGGCTTAACTTTAATCCGGATATTGGATGGGAATAGTACAGTGAAGGCTTCTCCCGCGATGAGAATCCCGGCGATAACCTTGAAGGGCGGTGCTTCCGGGGTGGATTTGACGACGCTGGAGTCCACAATGGCGCATATGGGGCATGAAAACGTGGACCTGCTGATGTTGGCAGTGAATGAAGCGACTCTGTTCGGAATCGTAGGCAGGCTCTTCACTTGGGAGGGCAAAGCTCCTGTCTGTCAGCTGATCCTTAGGTTGGAGCCAACAAAGATTGCCGGCGCAAGGAGAAGTTTACTGGGAGGAGTCAGATTGCTGTTTAAAAAAAATGGGTTCATTATGATACATTGCAAAGGAAAATATAGTATGGAATTCTGCGTGTTTTTAAGGGAAGATCCTTGCGCACTAAAGCATTAAGTTATAGTTTAGTCAACGTTTGACTGTGGGCAGACTGACCTTGAAATATTTGCCTCTTCTAATGGACGTTTGTTGTCACCCAGCCAGCCGCAAACGCAAGTCCATGTGATTTCAGGTTGGATCCGGCATTGAAAGTGTGGCCCTTCTCTTCGCTGTCGCTCTATCAGCACAAGCTCCTCATTGCTTTTGACACTTGAATCGGCAGGAGTCAGAAAAAGAGTGAACTTACAAAACGAGAGCTTACACACATTCAGGTAGATGGCACTTCTCTCACGGTATCGGGTTGGTCATGATCTCGGCCATTGCAACCTCTCACACTATTGTTTCCTTTTGCAGAGTAAGCGTGTGCTGCTTTACAGCAAGAATGGATTTTCTTCCACGGTGCAGTCAGAAGCAAACTCAGCATTGAGCAGTCCTTAATGGGGAAGACTTCTGCGTCGAAGCAAGTGGGGAAAGGCACCAAAGGCCAGAAAAGGAGAAGACAGAGGAAAAACAATGAAATTTCAAAGAACGCAAAGAATGTATTCAACAGCAGCGTTCCCTCATACATATGTGTGGAGGAGAATTGGCAGCCTGAATGAATGTTTGCTTGGACGTTTCCCGCACTATACAGACCTACACGCGTCACTTTCTGCACCATTCTACACCTTTTGGGCTGCTAAAATCGCCCCTGGAAACAGAAGCCCGCATACGCGCAGGGATCCTTAGCGTATGTTTCATCACTTTCTAGCATCTATATGATAAAGGGCGCCACCTGCAAATGCTGCGATGGCAAAGCAATGCAAAATCTCTATATGTATCGACAAGAACTTTGTCGTTAACACTGTCACAGCTACTTCGCTAAATTCTAAGCCATCATCCTGACAGCCAATGCAAGCGCAACAAACTTTCTAGTAGCCAACGTGGCGGACGGGAAATGGACTTCTTCGAATCCAGTCTTCTGTCAATAGTCGCGCCTCTCGTACCGAAAATAACATCAGAGTAGCTTAAATTGGACGAGAGTGGGAACGGCAACTTGCCACGGAAAGAATATGCTGCCTTTACTACAGGTAAAGGAGACAGGAGTGCCGTCAGACTACTGATGCGCACGTGAACCCTGGAGGAGAGTACACTGTGCTTAACAGAAGGTCGGAAAGAACCTTGCTCAAGACGACCTAACCTCACCCCATCTTCTTCTGACCTCTGTGGTGGCCTGGTATCCTCCAAACAATCTCAAAGTGCAAAGGAAACAGTTTTTGTAGACCAAGTCGGGCTGCAATACACGAGCGAAAATGGTTTTGCTGCTTGAGACTGCCCACTTTCTCTCCAAGAAGGCCAACTCCTGGCAGTCTCTGCACTTCTGACAGCCCAATGTCCTGCTCTTCACCGGGATGCGTCACTTTTGCGACCACTCCATTTCGACGAACATATCTAATGCCCGCCCAGGTGATATCAGGCTTTATATACGTGTACAGCGCAATCACCGGCAAAAGGAGAAGATTGACCACCATTCCGGCAATGCTGAGGGTCAGCGAAATGTTGGACAGCCGAAGGTCGGGTGCCTCGGGCGAAAGCTTATTGCAGAGCCGGGTTACGGCTGAAAACAGGCAAATTCCGCAGCCAATGAGAAACCCTGCTGAGAGGAGGTTGGCGGCCGACATGGCCAAGCCGAGAGGGCAGCTCGCGTGCGTCAGCAGCCATTGGGCCCAGCTCCGACCCAGTACGGCGGCGGCCATGGCTGCGGAGGGATTGTCAATCCATACAAAGAGGGCCCAAAGGAGGGAGGCCAGCCAAGCAGCCACCTGCAGCGTGCTGAGGAGGACGGGGAGGACGCACGCCCACGACAGGTACATGTAGCACACCCAGCCTAGCCTATTCGTCCTGTAGGCGAAGCCGGAGCAGTAAGTTAGAAGCGCAAATGTCTGCCTCCTCACATAGTTCCAGTAGCGCACCATGGTCCAGCCGCCGGACATCCGTCCAGGGAAGATGGCCACAGGCGTGCTCCAAACCTTGCGCTTATTGACGCCAGCGACGGACGTAAGAATGAGATCGTTGGAATATCCGTTCTGCTGCAGAGCGGTCATCATACCATGCCGGTTCTGCCGCAAGTCCTCGGCTCGGACGAATATGCACCCCCCCCAAACAAAGAACACTTGCGCTCCAGAGGAGAGTCCCACAAGAAGGGGCAGTCGGTACGCCATAGCCGCGTACGCCGCCAGAGAGGGCTGCGAGGGAAGATCAAACGAATACCCGGTCGCCACGAAGACGTCGGGACGAGTTTCCATGGTGTCCACCAGCGAGCCGATGGTTCCAGGGTGGCACTGGATGTCGTCATCCAGAAAGAGCAGGTACTTGCTCTCCGCGCTGCACGCCTTCGCCCCCGCCAGCTGGTTGTGGATCTGCTGCGAGCACTGCGAGGCGAGCCCGGCCACCACTACACGCACGTCGGAGGCCCCGCGCAGCTCCTTCTGCAGCGCGTGGATAGCGGCGTAGGCGGCGTCCTCCTTCGACTCCACGCAGAACAGGAACTCGATGGGCCCGCCGTACATGGTCACCAGCTGCGACCGCCAGTTCGCCGCGCCCTGCTCGCCCACGCCCTTCACCGCCAGAATCACCGACACCTTGGGAAGCACTCGCTGACGCGCGCTCTCCAGCGCCGCATCGTCCGTCGAGATGAACGCCATAGAATTCCCCCTGCTTTCCGCCTGCTTAATTTTCTGCAGGTGGCGTATGCGGCACAGGCTTGCGTAAAGCCACGCGATGCCGAGGAAGATGCAGACGAGGCAGCCCTGCAACTGGAACAGCCACATTGCGGGCTGGCAGCAAATCTTCCCCCAGCTTCTGAGCAGGGCCTGCCCCACTCCCATCGCGCTAGTCGCTAACGAACCCTCCATGGAACTCCCCCGTCCGCACCAACCTCCAAGCAGGCGCCTTCTCCCTCGCCCTCCGCGCGCTGCCTTGCAGCCCTCCCTCCGAAGCGGGTGCTGTCTCCCTGCCCTCCTGCGGTCGGGTTTTTCAGCGCGCGGCGCCGAGAGGGCGGGGCGGCGAGGCGGAGGCGTGTGCGGGCGCCATGGCGGGCGGAGCGGAAGTGGCCGAGAGGGACAGCCGGCGGGCAGACGGACGGGCGGGCGGGCGGGGGCGTTCGCCGAACCCTACGGCCTCCTCCTCCCCCCAACGGGCGTCTGAGCGCCCGCCCGCCCGCATTGACCGCCAGGGCGGCCCGCCACGTGGCAGTCTGCAGCGACTCGCGCGCGGGCGGCCAGCGAGGGCGGGCGCGCCACGTCGCAACGCGCTGCCACGTGGCGCGCGGCGAGGCGGAATGATTCGAATAATGCGCATACTCGAGCCGCAATAATAATAATGCGCGATCCGCCGCGTCGCCCGCGCCTGCCTGCGACCGCGCGCGACCAAACCGTCCGTCGCCGTCGTCCGCGGGCGGTCGCGGGCACGCGGCGGACCGCCAAGGAGGAGGAATCTCCGCGGAAGGTGCGCCCGCCCGCCCTCGCTCGCTGCGCCCGCGGGCGGAATCTTCGCCGCACCCCGCCGCCCGCCGCCTGCCGACCGCCGCCCCGCGGCCCGCCAGCTCGGCCCGGACCGGCTGGCCCGGCCCGGTGGGGGACATGGCATCACGGCATCATGGCATCACGGCATCACGGCATCATGGCACCCATGGCATCTCCAGAGAGATGAGATGAGAGAGAGATGCCATGGGGGGGGGGGCGGGCATATGCGCTGCCGCAATGCCGGCAGCCGCGCTGGCGCCCGCCAACTGGCGGCGATCGCATCGCGCGTGGCCACGTGGCGGGCGGCGGTCCCACTGCTCCCTCGCATTTTTCAAGTTGGGCGTTGGGAGGGGGGCGGCGGATGGCGAGGGCCAGAGCCGCCAGGCGCGGGCCGGGGGAGGCGGGCCTGCGGGTGGGCGGGGGGAAGAGGGCGGCGCGCCCGCGGGCAGCCGGCCTGCCTGCCTGCCTGCCTCCTTGCCTGCCTCCCTGCGCGTGTGGCTGGAGCTCCTGTAATGGAAACGTGTCACCTGCACAGTGGCAGATCTTGCAAGGCATTGCTTGGCAGATGCATGCATGATCGAACGCTTGTTTTGAGGGCGGCGGAACACACATTACCAGCATCTATTGTGAAAGATTTCTCTCTACAAATTTAGACCTGCGGTAATAAATTGAATAAGCGAGAGTCGTTCATATTCGAAGGTTTTCTTTAACTTCGGTACGGATAGGTCTTCACCAACCAAACGGCTTGGACAGACATAGATCCCTCCCACAGACCGGCCAGAGGAAGGTGTTACAATCGACATAGTTCTCCTGAACTTGAAGCACCTCGAAGATAGTCAGGTATTTAAGTGGAAGAGAAGAAGAAATAATAGCAAAATTTGATGATTTGAGGGTGGTTAAAAGAGTACTGTCGAGCTTAACATGCCCTTCAAAAAGTAGGCATTGGTGAACAAAGTACTTCAAAGGGATAAATATTGTACCGTATCCAACCAAGCGACTGGATAGTGCCTATGCTAAATTGCTAACCCCGAAACTGATGGTATCGTAGAGGCAAGACAAGCAAAAGCAAAGCGCAAAAAACCGGTGCTCCAAAGGAGCACAACACGGGGCTCGCTATCCTGCCTGCCTGCCTGCCTGCCTGCCTGCCTGCCCTGAGTGCCCTCACCGTTTTTACGAGTCACGAGTTTCCTCGTCATAAACGACCTGACGTTTAAGATAAGAAAATGAAATCCTTTCTTTACATATCACGCAGGCTCTGAGCCTCAAAATCATTTCTTTAGGCGCGTGGTGACAATCTGCAAAGAACATTCGATTACATCAAACTCTAATCATACATCATTTGACCCTCGACAACCAAAACGAGAGAAGATTGACATCCTGCACCTTGCGCCTGTCCGGCTCGGCAAGAGCTGTCTATTGACAGCAGATTCTCCCCAAGGCCAAGCGCGAGGAGGGCCGGCTCTGACCCCGCCCCACAGCGCGCCCTCGCGCCGCCGCCGGCGCTTGCCAAGGTCGCATTCTCCATCTGGTAACGCTGGACAGAACTGCCTCCCAACGCTGGCAGCATGGAGCCAGGACAGCGAGGGGAGGCTCCCTGTCCTGGTCGCGCCCTCGACCGGACGAGTGACGACTGGCGAGGGTCGTCGCCGGCTCCTTGAAGTTGAAGGGCGACCGCGTCAGCCATGGTTTCCCAGGAAGGCGAGGAGGAGGCGGGGGCGGGGCTCGGCCTGCCTGCCTTCGGCGGCGAAGATGGTGGAGGAGACGCGCAGTCTACGCCGCTCCTCTCCGCGAAGGAGGAGGCTCCGGCCGCCAGGCCGCAGGAGGAGGAGGTACGCCAGGCGAGCAGGAAAGCAAAGCGTCCTACAGTGTTTGAAAGGTGAGACATCTGCAGACGCACTGGACGGAGCAGGAATTTTTGTAATGATAATGGTGAAGGCGTGTCTAGGGTTCATAATTTTAAGCACCACGTTGAGAGAGGTCGCGAGAGGAATGGCGTATGCACTCAGAGATATTGGATTGGGAGGGAGTTCATATGGCATGCTGATTTATTTCTGAATTTCCATGACCAAAAGTTTCCAGGAGGCTGGAATTGTTATTCGCAATGCGAGAGTAGTGAAAAGACACTGCAAGAATGAAAAGAAAGGGAAAGGAAGTTCATGGACTACTCTGCGCTTTTGTTTTGATCACAAAGGCGCAATTCATGGCTATTTTTAGCTCGCTTCCGATGGAACTGAATGCTTGAGTCTTTAATGACTCTTGAGAACTTTTCGTATTAATGACACTATTTAATGCTTCAACCTTTCAAAGCGTTTATTTGAACGGATGAAGCGGTCGGTGAGAGCTGAAGCTTATTGACGTCCGTGCTGAAATTCTATTTAGCCGTGGGGCAATAGTATTCAAAGAATTCTAGTGATGGACGACAATGTAGGATATTGGCTGTTTTTGCAGGCTGACTTTGGATTGTGATGGCTGGTGAAAGAAGATAATCTGATTGCGATTGTTAGTTGATGATTATTTACTGTAAAGTGTGGTCAATTGTCTTGTTACACAACACCGGCTGATTAAGCAGTAGCGTGTAAATGGTTCAAGGATTTTAATCTACAACGGAGGATCATGTTTAATGATTAGTTGCTGTATGCTTTGCCTTGTCCGGAAGTTTGGAAAACATGGATGAATGTGGTGCGTTGAAGCCAGACAGATTTTGTTGTAACGCAGAAGTCACCATTGTAACAGCCGGCCTGAAACACCACAGTCTGGCTCACCAGCAACCTGTACTCACTCTATCAGGAGAGCTGTCTACAAGGAATTGCTGATTCCAACACGCATGCGAAGTGAATACATTTTTTGCCGCCGGCCTCTTGTTGTTGTTCGCCTGCCCCTCTGCAGGATGGTGATGATTGGAGCAGAGCATGTCGCCCCTGTGCTGCACGAAGCCGTGGCAATATCGCAGAGGGTTTGGACCAAGCATGGCCGGCCGACCGTACAGGGGATCATTGCATGGCCCGTGCTGGCGCACGTGGTGCTCGCTGTTCTGCTCACATGGCTCCTCGGACGCCTCCATTTCAACGTGCTTTTGGTGGTGACATGGATGGTTGCCTTCCTCTGGCAGGTGAGCGATGGACAGTAAGCTTAGTCCTCCATAGAATGATAGAGCTTGAAATCCGAAGGCAAGTGCATGTGAACCACATGCCAGTTATTTGGCCAACATCTATTCGTCTATTCTCCAGAGACGCTACCTTTGAGTAAGGTGGATATTGGATCGCGTTGGTAGCAGGATGCTTGAACAAGTGGGACAAACCGAGAGGCGAGGTTCTGGATGGGTTGTAGATTCATGTGAAGCATCTGGAACGTGAGCGTATCTCTATTCGAGCTGATCTACTGAAGGAGCAGCTAGTAGGAGAGGTGAGCAGTTTTTACATGTTCCTGCACGGAGCAACGAGAAGAATACATCTGAAATTGTTAATTCAACTATTGCCAGTCTTGAAGGACTGGGAACGTATTGCACGGATGACAGTATTTAATGCGCCAAACCTGATAACAGTTTCATGTAAGGAAGCATGCCGCCGAAAATAATTGTAAATCTTTAACTTAAAAAGCTATCGGTCTGCCTCTCCTACTGCTCTAAGTTTGCCAGCAAGTTTTCATCGTTCCGCACACCTAATATGCACCGCTTTGACACCAATGATTCATGTTTGTAATGATTCTGTCGAATGCTGCTCAATTCGAATATATTACAAACCTGACTTGCTAGCTACACCATTGTCAGACCAAGTCCTGTCTTGACAACATCTGCTTAACGTTTTCCACGATTCCAGTGCAAATGAGCCAATCTCTAGCAAAACGCGAAGCATGTTTGCACGAACAATTTAGAGCCTCGAACAGACGGACCTTTATGTAGCTTGCCGCACGAGTGCCCCCCTGAAGGGGAGTGCCCCCCTGCTGCGGCAGCTGCCGACGCGGGGCAGTGCCGGCGAGGCGGCGGGTGCAGAGCGCGCCCGACGAAGAGACCGTGCGGTGGCTCAACGCGGCGCTCGAGCGCGCGTGGCCGCAGTGGCTCGAACGCGTGGTTTCCCTCAAGGCGGTGCCGCTGCTCGCCCCGTGGTTTCTGCAGACCTACAAGCCCGGAGTTTTGGTCAGCCCAACGCTCTGAATTGCAGTGAGCTGGAAGAGACTATGGTTTGAATGTGCATTAGTTTTGTTTTGTCTGAGCACGGAATGGGGTGCATGGAGAGTTGTCGTCCCGTCCTATTGATTTTCTGTATTTTTTTTGGGGGCTGGGAATGCCAGACAAAGCTGGACTTGAAGAGTGTGAACATGGGCAGCAGGCCGCCCATGGTGACCTCTGCGCGGGTCTATCAGCACGCGTCACGTGACAACCATCTGGTGAGTGAGGAGGTTCCGGAAGCGGCTATGGAGGGGGGGCAGTTGAGGAGAGCGGCTCACAACTCCTGCATCTCTCTACCGCTGATGTTGAAAGTTTCTCACATGTGTCATGCGTGTCCTGACAGGTGGGGCTGCGAGGGGGGTTGCAAAACAGGATATAGAAATGAGCGTGGAAATAGCGAGTGCTAATGACATGTTTATGGAGTTCGTTGCCAAAGTTGGCTCTGCGGGGTGGGCGGGTTTGGGCCTCATTCCGTGGACTGCGTATGCCACCGACCTCAATCTTGTTGGCAGAGTAAGTTGCCGCTGTTGGCAGGGTGTGTGCAGCCATGCGTAGCAGGAGAGAGCACTGACCGACTCAACATAGGCAAGAGCTAGCTTTGCTTCCAGGAATGCTCACCGCCGCTATGATGGTAGTCGAACTGTATTTGTTTGGTGTGCCTGCTCAGGCGATGCGCCTTGCCCATTTTTGGGATTGTGGAGTGCTTTCAGCTGTCCCTTTCACTAGCAGCATATCCTCCCGTAGATGAACGGACAAACGTGCATGGCTGCACACATTCAGAACATGTTCAAGAGGGAGTCGAGAATGATTTTTTTTTTTTTTTTTGCTACTTCTTTATGAGTTTATCTTTAAGCTTCCGGAGCGAGTCCTGATGCTTCCTTTTGTTCCTGGTCTCTACCCGTGGGAGGGCGGCGCAGATGCGTGTGGGAGTGCAGTTTTCGCGCAACCTTCCCTTCGTGCGGCGATTGGAGGTGGCCTTTGTGTACGAGCCGCAGCTCTCGCTGGCCATCAAAGTGATGGGCCTCGGCCTCGGGAAGGGCTTCGACGCGGGGGGGCTGCCCCTCGTGGCCTCCTATGTGGTAAGCTGCCACCCTTGTTCCTTGGCAGAGAAGGATGTCCTTGGTTTCTGACAACTCGCAGAGCAGGATTGGCTGGGGTCATGTGTGATAAAACATCCATGTCGGTTGATTTAGGTTAACAATATATTTGGGTTGACCGGAGTCTCCTCCATTTTTGTAAACAACAAAGGTTGAGCTACGTTGAGTTGGGTTGAGCTGAGTTGGGTTGGGTTGAATTGAGGGTCTCTGAAGAAGCATGAAGCGAGATCCCTGTCTCCCCCTTCTTGCCGCAGGCAGGGCCCATGTCTCACCAGTTGCTTTACCCCTCGCTCTGTGCAGGACGCCACCCTCAAGCGCGCACTGCGGGGCTCCATCGTGGCGGTGGGTCTGAACCGTTCATGTTTCCCCATCTCTCGCTGTTTACTGTTGGGTAGGCCGTGTTGGGTTGCTTCGTGCCATACTGATCGCAACCGTTCCTACTGCCCTTCCCAGCCCTCCAACTCCCTCTGCTCGTGTGGCCTGCTTGCCAAAGGCAGAATGATTGAGGCACATGCTCTCCTGTTGAGTGCAAGACAGATTTTTCCCTGAAATTTGTCTCACCTCTCCTTTGCCCTCCTTCTCTAATGCACGCGGGAGAGTGGGGTGCAGCCCAACAAGCTGGTCATAGAGGACATGGCACTGCTTGCCAAGGCTCTGCTGAGTGACTTCAGTCCCGAGGACCCGCTCACGCTCTCTGGGGGGCGCAGCGCAGCGGCTATCATACCGCCAACCGGTAAGCTTCACTCTCGTCCTCTCACGAGAAGTCAGCGCGTATGGCCATATATGATATTCCGGCTCTCCCTTGATCATGTTGTTTTGATTCCGTTTGGGCTTCAAGTTGTGGCTCTCAATGGACGTTTTGCATCAGCTGTATGTGGTAGCTAGACTTGAAACACCCTTTTCTGACGATGAGATCACCTTCAAAGTGCCTGCACTGGGGCTGCACGTGGTAGCCGGTTCCGCACAGAAGATCTCTTGATGCATCTTGATCTCTTGATTGATGATCTCTTGATTTCATCCGTGCCTTGGATGAAAATGGCGATGCATGAAAGCCGCTGTGGGATTCTCACTGCTCATCTGTTTTGTGTGTGCTCGAGGACCTAAACAAGCAGCTGACAGCGGTGATCGATCGTCGCCACCCACCAAGCCCAGTCAGGCCGAAGCTTTTGTGGTGTTAGAGATTCTCGAAGCGGAGCAATTGTTGGCGGCCGATTCAAATGGTGCGAAACGCTGCTCTCCGGATTATGCACTCTGCTGCGGCGACCTTCAGTGTGGCGGAGCCGGTCCTGCAGGGGCCATTGAGAAGTGCTGCCGACATGTTAAGGTTTTGTCTTTCCTTCATGCTCCGTGTTCTGACCAGTGATATTTCGGGCAAGGGCTGCAGGCTTCTCTGATCCTTACGTAAAGGGGCAGCTTGGACTCTGCAAATTTGTCACAAGCATTAAGCGCACTACGCTCAACCCAAAGTGGTTGGAAGAGTTCCGAGTGCCCGTTCCTCAGTGGGAGGAGAAAGTCGTCTTGCGTCTGCATGTGCGCGACTATGATAAATTCACGTCAGATGATGACTTGGGCACTTGCGAAATCGATGTTGCCAAATTGCGGGACAGGCATCGCCATGACATGTGGATCAAGCTCAGCGGTGTGAAAACAGGGTCACTTCATCTCGCTGTTACTGTTCTTGAAGAGGAGGATGGCGACAATGGCAAGCTCCTTCACCCTCTTCAGTCTCCTTCCTCTTGCATCTGCTCTCCCACTCTACTCTTCCCGGCATCCTCGCTTATCCCCTCAAAAGCCCCTCCATTCCCATCTTGTCCCATGTATCCTAAGCTCACATTGTCTGGTCAGCCGGTGGACATCAGAATTTTGTAAACGCATTGTTTGGATTGGTCAAGGCGAGGATAAAGGCTGGAAGTCGGGAAGGCTTGGCCTGGAAAAGGCATGCTATTGCTTGCAGCTCGTCCCTAACCCCGGACATAGGGAAAGATTGATGATGTATGTGAAGGGAAGTAAGATAGTACCTATGCATTTGAGCATCCATATTGTTTGCAGCATCAGCAATTTGCCCAGCAGCGAGTCCCACTGCAGCCCTACCCAGCAAGCAGGGCTGTTGACCTCACTAGTGAGATGCGTTTGGCCGGATGCTAAGCAGCGACACGTATATGGCGTGTGCAGTGGAAAAGGGAGTCCAACAGGGCGAAACTGCGGACGGGCAGCCTGCCACCTTCCACACGAGCACGGTGACCAAGGAGACGGGCGATGTAGTGGCCGCCACAGTGACCCTCAAAACCCCGAACGTGCTGACCTCTGCAGCAGAGATCGGCAATGCCCCCCCTCCCTCTGGCCCGCCGCCTTCGTCCAAGCTGCCGCCCTCCGAGACTCAGCTGCGAAGGCGGGCGGTGCATCTCAACGAGTCGTCGTACAAAGTGGCCCCGGGGTGCGTTGTCGTGGCCTGGGACATGTGAGCTCAACCCAGGAGCTTTGTATATGTGGCTCATAGGAAGTGTTGTATTTTTGTGAAAATGTTTCTTGCTTATTTGAGACACGTTGCGGGTCTATCTTGTACATACCCAATCCCTTATGTACGATGGAGGACCACAACAGCACAGATGGCAATTGTGTACGCCAAGTTTCTTTTCCACATTGGGCGGTAATGTAGATTGTGTATCCAATTTGTTGTGCGTTTCTCAGGAGTCTCCTCGGTGGTAGGATGTCTTAGTGTCAACACCTCTGCTAGCGTGTGCCCGGGAAGGCGTCAGCCAAGGTTCTCTTCAAGTCAGCTACTAGTCTCCAATCTCACAAACAAAACACATACCGCGTCGGAAAGAGGATATGCAGCTTCAAAAGTGGGAACAAATCGCTTCGGTTTCTGTAGGAACAACCAAACCATGCCTATAACATGTTCTGATTGAACAAAAAGCGAATATCGGATGATTTACCGAATGTTACACGGAACGCACTAAAGCCATTGCGTCCTCACGTCGTGTCATCAGCTTCTGAGGACAGACCATGAACAGCACTTGTTTGTGACAAGGCCACTCATCCAAGCAGCCAAATGCCCTACCTGGCAGGCTTACTGTTTCGCCCGTCCTGGCTGCTATGACAGCCCTCAGCTTGCTTCCTAACAGAGAGCAGATTTGCTCTGATCTCTTTGGTAACGATGCCCTCCACAATCGCGACAGGGAGCCAGCGTTGAGGCATCACCTCAACTGAATATGAAAGCACGGTGCTGACACCACCTTCCGCACCGAGTGCTTCCCAGCCGTCCTGCAGTTTGAACGGCGGAGGAAGTGTCCAATAAGTAAAGAATTCGCCTCCTTTCACGCATACAGACGGAAACTGCCAGTATTGCTGCAGTCCAGCGCTGTTGAACTGATGTGATGCAATTCAGCCTTACGATAGAGATCCCCGGTCTCACCTGTCTCATTTGCCAAGTTCCTTTGAACAACTTGAAGTCGCCCTCCACCATGTTGAACAGGATTTCTCTTTGTGGACCTCTGGGCAGTTCCAGCAGTGGCTCCTCGTCTACATCCACTACTACCCTAGCTCTGAACTTCAATCCGAAGGCCAAGTTTTGGAGGCCCACCTGTCACAATTTTCCCACACATTCATGTCATTCACGACAGTCATGATCCGTGGGTCGGCGAAGACATTGGTCTGTGATTCTCTTCACTTTGGTACTCGCATTTCTTCACCCCTGTTCGTGACGTAACTTGCTTTTCCTTCTAGACCTGCTCGACCCCTTATTTGTGAACGTAAGAAACGAAGGAAAGCCAATACTGCCTCGCATTTGAAAGGAATCTACCGAATACTTTTTCTTCAAGACTGTGCCTAACCACAAAGCTTTAGGATTTTCGTTTTTGGTCGGCATCAACAACAAGTGTTCGTAATTGTTTTGCCAGGGAGGGGGGTCGTACGGACTGTGTAGTTCAGATGCCTGCATTGACAAAGAGGATTCGAACATTCAAAGCTCAAATTCGTTTTCCTTGCATTGGCCTTACGTCAGGTTCAACAAAATGAAATTCCCTTAAATGGAAATTTGAGTCATTCTTACGAAACAATTCCCTAAAACAAATGGGTCCATTCCAATTCCCAAGGCATGGCTGGAACTTAACCTAAGAAGGTGATACAACCCTTCCACATTCTAGGCAAGCGCTACTGAAACTTTTTTGGTGCTAAGTGCCTGCTGTCACACACAGCTCATAGTGATGAGGCCGGCTTGAACAGAAGAGCATTAACTTACAATTAAAAAACTGCTCCTGTACTCGTTCAGTTACAAAAGCGCAGGCCCCAGAATTGGTAAGCGTTTTCATATCCATGCATCAGCTTACAGGCTGGCATCGACTTAACCAACCAACACTGCTTGGTCTTTTCAACAACCGCTCCTTCTTCCAAAGCTGGTTAGTAGTTGCAAATTCCTAACTCTTATTATTCACACGACTTTTACAAACTCGAAACGCTTCCGTTTAATCATTAAAATGAATTAGTAATCGATATGCCTTTCCGCCGGACATTATCTCGAACCCTACGCATTTCCGCATGTGTGTGGGTGACAGGACCCAGGAGTCGAGTCTAGCTCCCGACATCGTTTCACAGTCCGCTCAGTTTTAGAAACTACCCTGAAGGATATCTCTTACAGCTGGGTAGTTCCAAATAGCTCTGTGCATTTGCACGACGATTGCCTGTTTGAGTTCCTTCAATCAACATGCCGTAATATATGAACAAGATGACAGTCTCTCGTTATCTTTCCTTTTTCCGTCCCTAAAGCCCGACACCGTTCCCTCTGCACGTGACGCCATGCCTATCTGCTCACCTGCAAGAGTCGTGCTCCATTTGGCCGTCTTTCCAGGAGCTCGCTAGCATCAAGATTGGGAATAAAGTCGGCCAAGTGCGCGTAGTCTGTGAGCACCGCCCACACGGCCTCCAGCGGCGTCCTAACCACGATACTCGCACTCACGCGCCTGCAGTTGGGCCCTACAGCCTCCACCTCTACCTGCAGCTCTGCGCCCTCCTCCTCCTCCTCCTCCTCCTCTGCTACTCCAGCCACTGCTTCCCGCCCCTCTGGCACCGCCTCTGCCACCCTACCCCGCCCTCCAGCTCCAGCTCCAGCTCCAGCTCGCGCGCTGTGCACGGCCCCACCCCCGCAGCGCGCACGCAGAGGCGGGGCCCACGCGCAGGACCCCGCAGGCCGCGTGGCGCGCGACACGTGGCCCGGGCAAGGCGACGGCGCGCAGGGCAGCGGGGCGGCGGCGGGCAGCGCCATGCCCTGCGGAGGGAGGGCGGGAACGAGGGCCGGAGGGAGGGAGGGAGGGAGGGAGGGAGGGAGGGAGGGAGGGAGGAAGGGAGGACGAGCGGGAAGGAGGGCGGAAGGGAAAGAGGGAGGCTGGCACGGAGGGAGCGAGAGAGCAGCTTCGCCTTCCTCGCCGGCTCCCCGCCCGCGCGCCTCGCGCTGCCACGCGGCGCCCTGCAAGAGGCGCTCATTCGAGCTGTACGGACATGTTCATGGTGACACGTGGACTACTCCCAGGGCGCCACGCGGGTGCCCGGTCGGTCAGGTCGCACCGCCAGAAAAGGGCCGTACGGCACGGCAAACGAGCAGGACATGGACCGTCCGTCCGTTGAGATACGGTACGGACGTCGGACTGCATCGTCTGCGGGCGGCTCGGGGGTCGGCGCGAACTCTCTGTTCGTCTGTCTGTCTGTCGGTATCTGCTTGTCTGCCTCTGTCTGTACAGTATATCTCTGACTTACGGTCTGTCTCTGACTTACGGTCTGTCTGTCTGTTTGTCTGTATGCCTGTCGGTCTGCCTGTTTGTCTGTCTTTCTGTCTCTGTCTCTGCCTGCCTGCCTGAGTGACTGACTGTCTATCTGTCTGTCTGTCTGTCGTTGTCTGACGCGCGAGTGCGCGTCGCTGCCGTGGCCTTGGGCGGCGTGCGCGGTGCGGTCGCGTGGGTCGGGCCAAACGTCCCGAGACGCCACGTGGCGTGACGATGGAGCCAAGCGGACCAACCGCACGCCGGCGCAACCGCTCGCTCGCTGCCGGCGCGCTGGAGGGCCCCCCGCCCCGCCCCGCCCCGCCCCGCCCCGCCCCGCCCCGCCTGGCTGGCTGGCCGCGGGCAACGCCAGGTCAGGACGGGATGCGATGCGCCCGCCCTGCCTACCCCATCACTCACCCATCCCACCCATCATTTCAGTATCTATCATCATGCCATGCCGTACCTTGCCATCCCATGCCATGCCGTACCTTGCCATCCCATGCCATGCCGTACCTTGCCATCCCATGCCATGCCGTACCTTGCCATCCCATGCCATGCCGTACCTTGCCATGCCATGCCATGCCATGCTATGCCATGCCATGCCATGCTATGCCATGCCATGCCATGCCATGCCACGGTCCAGCCGCATGGGGTTTGCGCCGACCCGGCCGCTTCTGTAAGCTGCGCGCCAGCGTCGGTGCGGGCGCCACGCGGCCGTGCGAACACGTGTCACGCCCTCCGGCATGGGCATGGCCGCGAGGCGGAGCCATGGCGGGCGGAGGGTAGGTCTGGGGCCCGCCCCGCCCACCCGCATGGCTCCGGTGCTGCTGTTCCCGCCCGGTCGCTCCTCTCCATAGGCCGCCATGGCCTTGCTTCCCTAGCTCCGATTGCGATGGAATCAATAGCCTGCAGCAATGCAGGGCCCCAGGCGACGGAGACCGCAGAAGCCTCTGCAGATGTGGACCTGCCAGGGAGAAAGCCGAAATCAGGCGGCGCAAACCGAGTCGGTGGGAATTTACAGCTCTTTGGCTTGGAAGCTCCGGCCAAGCAGAGCGGTCTTGGCAGTCCGTTGTTCGTTCTGGAGTGGACCAGATCCGACAACGCCGTAGCAGGTCTTCCAAAGGTCTGCCTGCCTGCTGAGCTTCCTCCTGCATTGCGCCCGCATGTAGCTGTTCGCGTCTGCGGTTGTTGGCATCCGGTTGTCCTTTCTTCCGAATTCGGCATGCTTGGTCTTGAATTACTCTTTCGCTTTGCTGTTTTTATAATATCCGTTCCCTTTATTATGAGCATAAAGCAACAGCCGGCTGACGGATGGTGGCTGTTCGGAGTAGTCCGAAAGCTTCATCTACTTGTCTGATCAATTTATAATACATTCGCAGTAGTCTTGACAAAAAAAACAATCTTAACTGCTACGCTTTTATGGTGGGAGGCCTGCGATGCATTGCGCCAACTTTGTGTGTGGCAAGCCGCACACATGGAAAGTGATTGATCCTCTGGGCCTTTTTATGAGCGTGGGGAACCATATGGTGATATTCGGGGAAGTCTTTGTTTACTCTTTTATTGACTACATCACATGGCTTTGTATATGTAGAACTTGTAGTCATAACATTCACTTGTTCTGAATTTGTATTGTGAAATGTATTTGTTGTCGGTGCTCTGCGGGAGTCGCAGATTGACTGGGTGCTTTGCCCGACTTCGATAGAAGATGGAAAAGGAGACCTCGATGATTCTCAAGCAGAGGAGGTGAGTCCAAGAATGCAATTTCTCGATGTTCGGGGGGGGCAAGCCGAAATTTATGCAGAGACCATGAAGCTTTTTGAATGGTGCTCGAGTATTGCAAAGCATTGCCTTGCTATGTTTTATTAGTGGAGTCATATCCTGAGTGGGTCGGGGGTATCAAAGAATTTCAGACGATTTGGAAGAAATGTCCTCATGCTAAATAGCTGGAAGAGACTGAATAGCCTGCCCTCTGCATGACTCCCGAACTGCTTGCCAGTGAAGTATCAAGTGCAATCCATTCATTTTGTTTTATCCTGTTACTTGTCCTGGAGGGGCAGCCTTTCAGAATCAGAGACCATCTCAAGTACTTGCGGAGATCTAAAGCCAAGGTAGGACGTTTTTGCAGGCCCATGCTTCATCTCGGAATGAATTTTACTTCGAAAGAGACTTTCCGACCAAAAAATTGCTAGGAATACGTGTCGTGCTTCATGCTGCTCTCCGTCCCTGATTGCCTCTGTCCAGGTCAATACTGGGGAGTCGACGGAGCCTGCATGTCACAATCAGGGTGCAACCACGAGCTGTGTCGAAACAAGTGCAGGTAGGCTAATGTGCATGTATGTGGTGCTTTTGACGAGCCTAAGTCAATCGATCACCGAAAGGATGGCTGACGAATGGATAGTCGCCCATTTGCCTTCCTTTCTCTTACTCTTTTCCAATTCACATGGGTTATAAAACCAATGTACTTATTCGCCAGAGAGCGCACAGATTGATAAAGTGAGAAGTAACCTGTTTCGAAGTAGGCATATATGCTAAGATATATGTTCGCAAGACAGACTTTCAGTTTCCAAAGGTCACTTCATTCATCATTATTCTTCAATGTTTACTCTTTTATTTCTGCCAGATCCTATGTGTGCTAGAAATACTCGGAAGGGGATTGCTAGGAGGAGGATTCTTCCCCCATCACAGCTCACCCAGCATCAGCTGAAGACCGAGTCTTTGCAACCAATTGGTTTGCCTCCAACCAATCGAACAGTTGCTGACGACAAGCGTATCAAAATGGAGCCTAACTGGGTAGTTGACGATAAGTCTGAGTTGAGTTCAGGTGTAACTAATCAGACATCTCAAAGCAGGAACGCAGACAGTTCCTGTGGATTAGCTGCTCTTTTTACGAGGTTGGGAGAACTGGCTGCCCGCGATGGGCTTGTGGGACTGCTTGAAGAGGAGGGACCGCATGGTTGCGCCCTTCACATTCACTGCAGGAAGGCAAAGAGCCGTCTGCGCGTGGCCCCAGAGGAGGTTTTGAGCGAGCAACAGTCCAATGATAGTTCAGTGATAAATGGGGATAATGTAGATAAAAACGTGCAAAGGAAGGAGTTCGAATCATGTTCGACGAAGTCAGACCATCTAAGCCCTGAAGTTTACATGCCGGATCGGATTACTGAGGGCCCTACTGAATGCCTAGGGATCCGAAATAGCTGTTTCGGAAATGGAAGGAGTAAGAACTCGCAGAGTTCAATCTCAGTCTTGTCTGAGGATGCTTCCTCAGTAGCCAAAAGGCACATCGTAGTGATGGCATGTCATAGTAGCAAAGTTGTGGATTGTGCAGGTGCAGCACTTGCAGTAGAGGAACCAGGTTTCACCGTAGGCGATGAAAAGACAAACGAGCGCAGGTCAAAGAGAAACCGCAGTGCACCTTTCTGGTTGGTGCATTATAATGTCGTAGATGCAGTACTGTCAGGTCGGGGAACCCGCCAGGGGAAACGTGGAATAGGCAGGTCGGACTGAGTTGGTGTTTCGCTAAGAGGGGCGTCGGCGGCTTATGAACCGACGCATCCCCTGAGATTGTTCTCAGAGGGTTTACGAGGTCGGCACCCCGTAGGCGCTGCTGGATGGAGAGGTCTCTTGCAGAGGGCCACGAGGAGGAAGGACTCCCATCCTTCTACACACTCGTTTCTCTCTTTCGTCCGCACTGCAGGGGAAGTTTTGCTGTCAGGTGTTTCCTACTGTCTGGAGAGAGAATGAGGGAGCGTGTGAGTCTCTTGCAATTCCTTGATGGGGTCACCAAGAGTGGACGAGAATTCTTTTTGAAAGCGTCCAGTCATTAGCCCTTGAGATAAGAATTCTTGTCCCCTTTGGTGGAAAGCAGAGCAGCTTCTAGAGACGCTACCACAATGTTTTGTGTTTTTTGTCCATAAATTCAACAAAGCGTCTAAACTGCCAACTTGCCAAAGCCAGACTCATTCAGATGTCGGATGTCGTTTTTGAGCAGTGACAATGAACCTTTCTGAAGATCTCCCAGTATTATTTCCATCATTTTCTTTGTTGGAGTTTGGCAACACTGAATGCTGTTGTCATACATGGAACGTCGGGCTGAGCTACGATGGAGGACGGTGGGCTAAGAGAGGGACTCAGCTCACGATTGAGAGGGTGAAGGATAGAGAGGGAGACTCGGCTCATAATTGAGGGAGAGGGAGAGAGGGAGATTTGAGAATGGAACGGAAAGCAGAAGCGGAGTTGGGGATACCAGGACAGACGTTGAAAGAACGGGCGGGCAGCCTCGAGCGATTGAGGACTTCAAAAAGAAATAAAGTGATTCAAGAAGTGGCAGTTAGTGGCTACATTTTGACTCATAGAACAGAATAGTCCCAGGCATTTGCTTGGAATCAGTCGTTGTCATAAAACTCAAAACGAGAGAGAAATGAAAAAATGAAAAATTGCTTCTATCTTGGAAGGGAAAACAATGTTTCCTTCGCTTTCGCTAACCGACCTAATGAAGTGAAAATCAGTACGCATAGTAAAGAATCCCCTTCCAGGTCAGACTAAATGGCAGATGTCGCATGATAACTTCAAGACGTTTATTTATTGTTGGGAAACCCAAGGAGCTTTCATAAAAGAACTTGTTTAAGCTCTGAGCTCCATGTGCACTGCCTGCTCATGACATGACCTTCATGAGTTGGTCATACGAAGTGAACATGATCATGGTGGAGTGGGCGACCCACAGAACCCTTGACGTCGTGCCCCGAACGAATCCGCGGACCCCTTCTGTCTTCAAAATTGATTGGAATGCGTCCAGCGGCCCCGAATAGGCAGTTGTGGACGCCACATTGCTTTTGCCCTGCACCTGCAGCCGGGTCTTGACCACATCCTGCATGCCAACCTTGGGGGTAAGTGCGAGGAGGCACTTTACAGAAGTGAGAAATGAAAAGTAGGAAACCTTTGCAAGAATGGGCGCCTCGCCTCTCGTGATACGCTCAACACACGACAGTCTTTACCATTGAGACGATGCATGCAAGTAGAAGGAACAGCGGGAGCCTCCCACATATGCCTCGCTCAATCGTGAGCCCCCAGCAGTTGGAATGAAGATTCACAATTTAAAGACAAATGCAGCAGCTGCCGTTCCCAAATGTGCCTTTGTGAACAGAAATGCGCATCCATATGGGCGCTCATATTTTCTCCGCCCAGGTGGTGTGCGGTCATCAAAAACTACATGCAGCCGAATCAAGCCTTGCCTGAAAGAACGGCAATGCTACTTCTCCTTACTGGACAAGGATCGTGAAACGTTCATGGTCTTGATAAGACATTCTGGCCGGCCGAACAGACGCAACTTCAGAGCAATGGCTCTCAACGTGGGGGTTCAGTTGCTCCAATGAATCACGTGTCCCTCCCCTCCCCCCCCCCCCTCCCACCCCAACTCACCATAGGGTTGGTGAGTGCTGCAGCAATGGCGCTGCTGCCAAACGATGCCGCCAGCTCATACTTCACATCAAGGAGCTTCAGCTGCCTTGCCAGGTACCCCAGCCCCGCCCGCCCAGCAGCCCATCAATAGGCCCGCCTGGAAAGGCGCAGCTGCTTTGCACTCTTCACACTCATCTGCTTATGGGCATGTGCGAATCGAAGGCACAGCGGAGGAAGGCAGCCAGCTGTGGTAGCCCCTCGCATCCTAGCTCTGATCATTGCTGTGCATTGCATGGCTACTGCAGTCGAAAAATAGAAGCCATTCTATTCTCGTATGGTGGAAAGAAGGTTTCTCTCACTGATTCAGCACCGGAGTACCACATGCCAAGACGCTTGCTCCCCTCCCACAGTGGCAGGTAGATGGCATTAAAGGGTGCCCACACCAGCTGGGCCCCAATGCAGTTATCTGATGTCATCAAATCTGCTCTAGAAAAGAACTTACATTTTACAAAGACGTGGGACCATCAGCACGGACTCAACAGATTATGTAAAACAATTTGCTAGGTCCACTCCTCTTCTGGAGGTCCAAGCTCCATCACCTTGAAGCGTCGAACTCAGTCTATGGCGGCCATGCGGTGGCGAGGCATCACTCACCTGAGTCATGCCAAATCCGCGGTAGAGCGCTCGCACACCCTCCGCCTGATAAATCTTCCGCGCAGCATCCATGGAACCCTGTTGGCAAGGCAGGAAGGCATCAGCTCATTCGAGCTTCATCTGTAATGCACCTGTGTCTGGGATGCAGCTGATGGAATTTTCAAACACGAAAAAGTTAAGTGACACAGGTCTGGGCTAAATGGTTCCAAGGAAAGCTCTGGAGAAGCATGAGAGGGGAGCGAAATCGCGTGCCTGATATGCGCCTGCTGCAGTCCGTGTCTGCACCTGCTGCCGCTGCCGCACCACCTCCAGCGGCACCATCACCAAGGACTGCCCGAGGGTGGCCACCACGCCCCCGACAAGCTGCACCAAGGGGCTATCCTCGTCGCCTGTGTGTGAGAGAGAGAGAGAATGAGACAGTTTGAGAGAGAGAGAGAGAAAGAGAGAGAGAGAGAGAGAGCATATCACGCTTGGGGGGTCATGCATAGTACGTGGTTGGGGGCTCTCAAATGCGGACCTTCTGCCATGTTTGAGGTGACGAGACTCCCCCACCTGGCAGGGCGATGCGTGCCGCCTGATAGGACCCCATGTAGAGGGCCTGCGCAGGCGCCACCTGGACCACTGTTCCGAAGCCCTGCGCACGTGGCCAAGACGGGGAAGGAGTCCAAGTATTTCAAAATCGTGGCATGGTCATAGGAGTATGATATGCTGCTGATTGCAACCAAAAACCCAAATGGAGATTTGAGAACTCTCTGGCTGAGAATATCCCTGTCTCAACAATCTCTCACCAAGTAAAGTGATTAGTGCAAGGAAATATCGCGAGTCTAGCTGGACTTTCTTTTAAATTTGACGCCTTCCAGCAATACCAGCAAGTGCAGATGAATCAGAAAATGTAAATCTTACCCCTAGAGAGTGCACGGGCACTACATCACTCACAGGAATTCCGAAAGGCCCTCACTCGCATGATACATAGTGTGCGGCCACACAAGATTGACGCCTTAGCTCAAGTCAACGGAATTCTCTTTACATGGACAAGCAACCCCTCTCCCCCTGTCTCACACACCTTAAAAAGGGTCCTCCAGCCTTCCCGAGCGGCAATCGTCCACATGGCCTGCATGGGGCCGCTGTACGCATACGCTCCATGGCGGCTGGCAGCCGCAGCCGCTCCCTGCACCTGCATCCTGCGCACCACCCACGTTACTCTAAAGCTTCACTTGCCCAGCTTGCTGCAGAGGCGTAATTGTCCGAATACAGTTTGAACAAGCAACGTCCTTTCGTCTGGTCATCGCTTGCCTTCAGAAAGAAGCAACAATGTTCACACCACTTGACACTTCAATAAAGCAGAGTCTCCATTCACTAATGAGAGACTCTATCCACTATTCCCTTTCCTGCTGCCTACAGATTAGGCATTCAGAAGAGCAATCTTCGATATTATTGCAAGAATAAGACCAATAAACTGAGAGAAGAACCACCTCGCAAGGAATTGGCTTATCCTGCAGATCGAAATGACGGGCACTAAAGTCCTACGGTGGAGGCCGCAAAAACATTGACAACTCAGTGGCTTTCTTCGATCGCAAAAACAGATTGAGATTTTGCAGAGGGATGTGGGCGCACCGTGACTTAACGGTCATGAGGGGGTACGTTACAGCATCCGCAAGCATCCCTGCCAGGAAGGAGGGCGGCCAGAAGGGGTATCAGAGAGGCCTACACTGCAAGAAGAGCGAAATATTCGGTTATGCAGAGAAATCAGCGGCACCCATTGCAGGATACCATGAGAGCCTGAGTACACCTGCGACTCCGCCTGCTGCCATCTGCTTCAGTAGCAGCGCCGTTCCCGCCCCAGGCCCTGCTACGCGGCGGCCCCTCCACCCAGTAAGCAAGAGGAAGCAGCAACCTCATTCCAGCAGCAGCGGAGCAGCGCGCCCTTCCCTCCGCCCTGGCATACCGGAGCTCGCGGCAGAGTCCATGGCGGTCGCTCCTGCAGCGCGGGCGCGCGTCTGCCCTAATTTGGACCTCGGGCTGGGGGGCTGACCGATCGGTACAGGCTCTTTCAGCCAGACCTGGACCGTACAGATGGCCCGTCCATACGGCCACCCTTTACCTCTGAACGTCCAATCAAACCGATGAAAACTGCCACGTCAGATAAGAATTTGACCCTTTTGGGACCTTTTTGACCTGTGGCTCGTACCCACGTGGAGGGTGTAGACGCTGTGATTGGTGGAAGTTGTCGGTGGTCAATCACGAAACGGCGAAGCGGCCACGTACCGTACTGACATGGAGGGAGGATGCCAGCTGTGGCGGCCAGCAAGCCAATGAGCGAACGCCACGTGTGCGCCACGTGATGATCTCTACGCGACACTGGAAATACAGTAGCTCCATGGCTTTAGATCCGGTCACCACGTGTCACGACATGAGAGGTTGGAGGCCGGCGCCACCGTCCTTCGGGTTCCATGTGCTGGAACTGACCGGACGAAATGTTGAACTGTGCACTTAACTGTGGCGCGCATAGCACGGACCGTTTGCGTGGGCGCCACGGCGGGGGCGCTTTAGAGGGAGGTCGCGGGCGCGAGGGGGGGCAGCCATGGCGGGGGCGGGGGGGCAGGGTTGCCCCGCGCTGGGGGAGGGCGAGGGAGGGCTGTGGCCGACGGGCGCGGCCAGCGCCGGGAACGCCTCGGAGATTCTGAGGGAGGTCACGTCTGTGCTGTATGGCGCCGTCAAGAGGCAGTACCTTCACAATGAGTACTTTGCGGGAGGACTTGGACTCATGCTCGTGGGCCTCCTTGCAAACGCTTTGAACCGCTATCGAGCGGATATTTTTGAATATTTGGCGCGGAGGAGAGGCGTCTGCGTTTTGCACGTGATGCCAGACGAGGTGGCGTTCGTATGGCTACAGGAATGGCTTTGTAAACATGCTAACAAGGACAGCTCGCAACTCACGCTGCAATCCAAATGGGAGAACCATCAGAATGACGCCTGTGAGACTTCTGGAGGACGCGATAAGGAAGAGCGACCCCGCCTCCTTTTTATTCCTCAGCTCCTGGAAGCACAGACGATCGATTTCCAAGGCAATAAGGTGCTTTTGGAGATCAATTGTCACTGTGTTGCAATCTTGATCCACGCAACCTTTTTCTGGGCTGGAGATTGATGATGCAATAGGTTTCCTGCTCTTTGCAGGTTAACTGGGGAGCATGGTTCTTCTTGTGTCCATTTCTTCGTTAGTCCTCTTTTGCTGTCAACGTCTTGGACGCCTATCGGCAAGAGTAACTGTTAAAGCCGCACAGCTTCCAGATTTTGGACATGGAAAAGGCTCTGATACCACTGCTGTGGTGTAATACAGGTCACTTTTCAAGTTAAGAGGAAGATCGGGCCAGCCAATGGAGGCGAAAACGACCTCGCAGCCCTTTTGCAGTCGGCGGGGGGGAAGGAGCAATTAGTGATTGAAGGCCCAACAAGAGGCGTGCTTGAGGCTCTTGTGCATGAAGCCATGGAAAACTATTTTGCTGAAGAAGCTGGCATTCAAAAAACATGCATTAAGAGGTGGAGCTCACAGGAGTATTTCTGGAATGTGGTCGCAACTAAGCTTGCACGCCCCATTCGCAGGTGAGAAATAGTTACGCATGGTATGGTGAAGAACCATCTTCTATTCTTTTTGCATATGATGCATAACTTTCTGTCTCTTACAGAATACATGCAGTAACGATGATTACGGATCATAATGCTGTTTGCGCAAGTTGGAAGCTGGTGATAATATGTTGTGCACTCGCTTCAAAATTCAGCGCAAAAGTGTGCTCAATCTTGACCCTGTTCTAGACTGGCAAAGCGAGGAAGGGTGGGAATGTCGGGGTTTAACTGCGCGTCACTATTTGACGAGTGAGATATTGCGCATTTCATCAGATCCTTGTAGGTTCTTACGGAGCATTGACGATTCGAACCTTTGCTTTTTGTAGCTTGTCTTTTAGCCGTGATCCGAGAAAGAAATGAGTGGTCAATACATGCAGAACCTGATCACCATTTTACAGTATCGATGTCATGTATCTGATACTTTGTTATGTTGAGTGTTTCTCGTTAAATGCAGCGTCATCCTCGATTGCGATATTGATAGCCTGCTCCGCGATGCTCGCCAGTTTCTTTCAAGTCGGGAGTGGTACAACGACCGGGGCATCCCTCATCGTCGTGGTTATCTTCTGCACGGTCCGCCAGGCTGTGGGAAGACATCACTCATTCAGGTTTTGGCAGGGGAGCTTGGGCACGACGTGGCCCTAATTGGATTATCATCTCAGAATATGAATGATGATATGGTATGCATAGTCCCCCCTCAACCAAAGTCTTGCTTTGAAATTACTTTCACATTTGAAAAGCTTGCTTTGCTAGTTGGCATCCTCAATAATTGATTTGGTGAAGTAAAGAAGCATTTAGGAGATGGGCATTTTTTCTTCAATTGTAGGCTTTGTACGATGTACAATTTTGAATGATACTAAAGCCATTATGTCTACCCTGAACTGATAAACCAGTGGTGTAAAATCTTGTAGTCCAAGTTCAGCTGGGACTTAGCCCCAGTTGCACAGGAGTACCTTGCAAAAGGGGAGTTATACTTCATGATGAGCACTACGTCAAGGCTCATACATAAGTGATTTCAGGGCGATCAGCACTTGGAACGGAACTAGCAAAATCTGTACTGGCAGTCAAAAGGTATTCTGACAGAACTTTTTGACCCTCTGGGCGCGTGATGTGGTCCAACAGCTCCATGCAGCACTCTCCCGCTGCGATACTCGGAACATTATCGTGCTGGAGGATGTCGACGCGGCATTTACTCATCGCAACGATGGAGACGAGAAGGACAACCAACTCTCCTTCTCCGGACTGCTGAATGCCATCGATGGATTTTCGGCGCAAGAGGGACGGCTACTAGTAATGACTACAAACCACCTCGACCGCCTTGACCCCGCTCTGGTCAGGCCCGGTCGAATTGACATGCGGCTCTACTTGGGCCTCGCAAGCCGAAGCCAATCAGAGCGCATGTTTCTGCGATTCTACCCCGAATGCTCGTCTGTTTTGGCCTCCGCATTTGCAGAGGCGGTGCCTGAGGCATCCGTGAGTCCGGCCACCTTGCAAGGCTACTTTTTGCTGCACAGAGATGACCCGGAGGGAGCCCTAGAACACGTGAAGGACTTGCTGGCGGAGCAGGGCCGACCAGAAGCAGGCGAAGACTCGGTCGACCAGGTGACCGAAAATTCTACCAGCGGAGAGGAGCCATCTGGCGTCGGACCCGTGGAGGACGAGGGTTAAAACTTACAGGCAGTTTTCACATTTGGAGGCAGAGCTATCTGAGAGCAACATGTTGGAAGAAGGGGCCTGGGAGAAGGGCCTCGCCGAGCGGTGATCGTTCGCAGGAACGGTCTCATGCAGAGAGAGAATGGAATGGCCCTGCGTTGTAAATATTTGTTGATTTGACAGGAAGTTTATTCATTACCAAATTTATTCATTTATTTTCTAAAAATATTTGCAAATTTTTTTTTTCAAAAGTTTACCATGTTCAAAGAACACACATTGCCATTACAAGCACAACAAGCCGCTTTCATTCTTCGGTAAAGCTTGATTGTTTCAAAGACAACACAAAAGAGAGAAATCGTGCATCGTGGCTTAAAAACAATTTTTCTTCAATTGAAGGTTGTAAAAGGCCATTGGTCAGGCCCTTTCAAACAAACAGAGCGGCTATAAGGTGCTTAATAGACAGCCCCGTGCTCATAGACTCGAATGGTGGGGTCATCTTGCTGTCTATTGTAAATACATCCAATCAGCAATTGGGACGACATCTATTTTTTCAACAAAGAGACACAAGCGAATAAACGCAAAAGAAGAAAGAAAGAAAAGCTCACCTGTCCCTATATACATGCTTAGCACTTACATACTTACATACAGTAAAGTGCCCTTCGGTGATCCACATTCTGCCATAAAAAAAAATGGCATGCACCGCAGATAACACCAGTGGCGCCCTGAAAAGGAAAGGGAGATAATGGCTGCGCTGTGGCAGGATTCCTTTACAACCAATACGGCACACGAGAACGCTTCAAAGGCGTCTCTTCCACCCTCTGCAGCTTGGCGTCTTCCGTCAAGGCTCCAGAACAAGGACAAGCCACCTGCGACGTGACACCTCAGACAGTTGGAGGAATAGCGGGAAGGCAGGAAGCTCCCCTTTCACCGGCGTGTATACAGAGAGCTTCCGCATCTCGGAGGGTAGATTCCAGGTCTATGCGGTTGCTTAGCTCGTTTATGAACTTGAGAAGAGTGTCAAACTCCATCTGCATGACACGCTTGAAGACCAAGTGGTCAGTTCACTACTGAGGCAAACACTCAACTCAAACTGAAGAAACAAAAGTTCACTGACGAGGAAACCAGCAGAATCAACAATATACACAAGATAGTTACCGCCTTGTCTTTACGACCATAAATAATCCATACAACATTTATTGTGTGCTTAGAGGCAAACAGCAGATCGTCAAATCACATACTGCAAGCACATGACACAGAGCTGTTCATCTACTCCGCCTGTAATCCATCAGCTCTGCCTGCTGGGCAGCGATGCAGAAATCTGCCCGTCATGGTGACTGTCCCACAAAAGTTTCTCTCACCTGCTCATCGATGATTCTGCGCCTATGACGTTTCAGCAATGCTACGCACATGTACAAGTGGAAATAATCGGACAAATGATGTGTCCATAGAACTTCCCAGAGTCGCAGCACATTGTCATAAGCAAATTCTCTGTTTAAAGAGCCGACAACCGCAAACACAAGCATCGCCATCAGCGAAAGGAAAGACTGCTGTTAATTGAAACAAAAACGGAAGTGCCACATGCAGGAGAAGTTATCATTTGTTGCATTTCCAGCTTCCTCCCTTCCCAATCTGAGTTGCTTACGATTTTGGTTGAATGGATATAAGATAGGAATCAGTCCTCACCGTTTAAAGTGGATGAGGACCCAACGAAAGCAAAAGAAGAAGTTGAGGCATTCACAAGATCCCAGGTAGTCATACAGCGGAGCATCCAACAGCTGAACGAGCTGCAGGCAACACCAAGCATGATCTATTTCTTTGAATGCTTCCTTCTCTAAAAAAAACAGAGATGTCTGCAGATACATGCGCCCGATATAAAAGCTTCGGAGAAACCAGATGCATTAGTAATGATAACGGTAACGAGACGACATTGTAGGAGGAGGCCTGAGATAGGAAAGCCACCTTTTGTAGAGAGAGTAGTTGTGAATGCATGCCATTCTGATCGCGATGAAAGTTAGGAGCCATACGCTCCATGAGCGCAGTGAAACACCAAAAGGCTTCGGCTTCGTCCTTCATGACGTACAAAATAGGTGACAGCAAATCACTCATGCCCTGCAGACCGGCACACCCAAGAAAGCCTCAATCTTTTAGTTGCTACTCGCAGGCAATTAATCAGCAAGTTCATAAGATTCACTCGCACATAAATAAAGCAAAAAGGGGGTGGACGGGGGGAGGTAGGGGGCAAACAAGGTCAAGCAGCCTATACATCAGAAAAACCGAACCACAGACGGCTACCAAGTGGGCGTTGATGGATAGATTCAACATAAGTCTTCACTACCAGAGCTAGAAACAGGAAAGGGGGATAGAACAAGCTCTAACCTGGCAATAACCGAGATCAAAATTGTAGAAGGAATAGGTGATAAGAATGGAGCGAAGCTGGCCCACATTCGGATTGTCATCCCCCGCATAGAATGGATGCATACGATCTGTGCGCACCTGTAGGCCAAAGCTCAATTCAGAGTCCGGTCCAGTCTGATTCTGTTCCTTTTGACGACCCAGCTTCTTCATAAAGAAGCTGGGTCGACAAGTGGACCCTACTCTCGACAGGTTCATGCTTTCTTATCCATTTGTACCTTGTTTCAATTTTAGAGCACGAACGACACATGTTTTTCAGAAAAAGGCCCACCAGCAAAGGGATGTCCTTCAAAAAGGAGGACCAAGCAAAGAGTGGAAGCACAAATTCCAAGAGAGAGGCACCTCGCAGAGTCTGCTCACCACATCTTTATCTACACGATTGCGGCGTTCACGATATTTTGCAAACCTCTTGGCCTGCTCATCCGACACCGTCTGGCCAGCCCGTATGCCAATCCATCACTACATGCACTCTGCTACACTAAATAGCGTGTACTCATGTGGCCAGCAGTGCCTACAGTCTTCTCATAATCATTCTGAGGCTCATCATTCTTGAGCTCTGTTCTCTAAAATTCTTCCATGGCCTTAACCGCTTTATGTCCCACAATAATGAACCTGGTACAGCACAGTTTCCTTTAAGCCTTCACATTGGCTGTGTATTGAACGCTGTGAACCAACACTGGGGGTATAGATAGTCAAAGATGTAATGAAAGAGCCACTACAAGCACACCTGCCATTGAGCCTTCAGTGTCTCATATTCCTCGGCCTTCTGCACAGCAAAATCTTGCCGTTCTGACCTTGTGGCAGAAAAGGACTGGTACCCGAGAAGCAGCTTCCAAACCTGCAACAAAATTCTTTCAGTATTTCATGCCAAGACATGCTTGTCTAGACTCCAGGGTACACACTTCAAACACTCTAATGTTACGCGTCATTGAATATTTACTGGCAAATAAAAACTGGCAACAACAGCTTATTGACAGCAAAAAATCGTCAAATTGCAGAGACTGCAAAACATGGTGAGGCTTGCAAAGGCCAAGCGAATAGGGAGGATTGCAGAGAAGTATGCACCTCTTTCCGGAGAGAAGGCTCACAACCTCCATGGAAAATGCGGCGTTTCAGTGCATTCGGATCCACAACTCGGCCCTCTTTATCCAAGAATGTTGCCCACTGCGACACATGCAACGAAGAGAAGGCTCATCAGTAAGTCCGCTCGTACAGACGTTCAAAAAAACCCACTCACAATATCCATCGTCAGCCCTCCAACCAAACCAAGCCAAGCTAGCAGTTGCAGAACCAGGTTCAGACATGCTTCCTGCCTAATTGAGTAGGTCCTTTTGTGCTTTAGGAAACACACGAGACTTTGCACTTACTTCCTCAGGCCCCAACGGCGGCGGGCGTGCGCGAGCCCATACCAAGGCAGGAGATTCTTGCTGCGAGTCCCTTGCCAACAAAACATGTTTTAAAGAGCTGAAGAAATAAAGAGTATAAAAACGAATGCGCTTCGATGATTTTAAAATAAGTCCGTACTGTATGAACAGCTAAATCCTTTTGTTTTTTTTCTATTCGAATTCAGTCTCTCCGATGTACAACTATCTCTGACAATAGTGCTCGAGCAGATAATTGCAGGCGATTTTCAGAGCAAGTTATGACACTGTTTTGCAGCAACGGTCATAAATTAACAATATTCATAAGTGCATCCATTTTGACGTGCATAGCCTATGCTCACGATGCCTATATCTGAGGCAATGCAGCCTGAGACCCATATTCTATCTTTTCATGGAAATGGCGAGTTCTTTAAAAGACATTGTGGGTCACCAACACGCACACTAAGTTTCCAGGCACTTTGACTCGAACACAATTGAGCAGACCTTTCCCTACATTAGGAAAACACCTCTCTCGGATAGGGCCCAAGAGCTGACCAGAGCGCCATCGACGAGCTCAAATGACCCTACTCCCGTTGATGCCTCGTCATCCCCCTTCTGCCAAGATCGAGAAAATATCACAATGCAAGATCTCATGATGTGTATTTCTGCTTATGTCACACACGGTTTCTGGGGAAAGCTTCCAATGTTGCCCTTATCAGCATGATAAGGGCACCAATCTGCTCCGCTTGCCCCTACATGAGAATACTCTTGCTTTAAAACCAAAACAAAATCTTTCAATGTGTGGAGCCTATCAGTTCCCTTTGTATACGTTAAAGAGGGAAGCACTTCTAGTGTGACCAGAGATTATATAACAAACATGCACTTGCTTAAAGTCAGCATTAGGCATCCAAAAGGTAAACCTTAAATTGACGTCCAACCACCATAAAGGAAAGGGGAAAATGCTCACAGGAAGAGCAGCATCGGATATAGAGACTCGCCGGCCCGCAATCCACACGTGATTTACGTCACTCGCTGAAACTGCAGCAGGTGAGCAGACTACGGGCCCGCCTTGACGTGATACAGAATTGGCGGTTCTATTGTTCAAAGAACTGCTGGATGTTTGCTCTAGCGGGTCTATGGGGCCCAAAAGAAGACCTTCCCCTTGTGCCAACAAATGGCCGGTGGCTTCCCTGGCAAACTTTGTTACAAAAGAGAACTTTTCCAAAATGCGCATAGATAACTCCCGAGGCATCTCCACGCGCCCCATCGAGTTGTGCAGATCACCATCTGCCTTGCCCTGTTGCTCCTGGCAGCTACCACTGTTCGAAAATTTGGCATTGAAATTGGAAATTTCTTGAAGATGAGGTGTTTTAGGTGAGGTTGCCGGAAGTTCACAAAGTGTGGTATTATCTTTTGCAGATAAAAGTGGAGGAGGTGTGACTTCCATCAAATCCAGCTCGGTAAGACTTTTCTGTAGGCACACAGAGAAATTAACAGCACCATCAGTACAAGACACAGCACATAAGTACCTCACTGGCGTCGTTAAACAAGACAACAACATGATGAACGATCGGAAAAAGTGCAAGTCCATGTGATCAGGCCACTGCTGCTTTTCACCTGTGACAGAAGGTGCAGAAAGCAAATCGTCAAGCAACAAGCTGTGCACGATCAAGGTCAGCAAACCTGTGTCGTCCTCCAGCACAGGCAAGCAAGTACTTCAACCTTCTACTCTCACATGCGTCCATGCAGGAAGGCTAACAGTCCTGGAGGGCCTGACTCTCGCCCTCAAAGGAGCAGAAGAAGACGTGAAGCACGACACCGTTCAGAACATGCGATGCCATCGCAGAGGTCCTTCGCACTCTTTTGAATCATCTCTAAGGACGAAAGGTACACAAATCTGACGCAAAGCGAATCACGGTGGTCGGCTCCGATACGCTCGCAATTTGCTCCTTGGACAAACCATCGCAGCAGAAATAAGCCAAACATTTACATTTGTCTCTCAATTCTTACCTGCAAGGGATCCTTGATGTCATTAACGAGGTACACATTCGCATCTTCTGCCGACCTGAATAACAATGACAAGCCACTTTAATGTTATAAGGTAGTGCCACGGCCTTGCCGTAGACAACTCACACAAGAAACTTCCTCTCCCCTTCCTTCGGTGTCATTATCTACACATAAAAAGCAAAGGAGCGACGGATGTTGCAAATCAAAGCAAACCCTGACATGCGCATACAGCAGGAGGGCTAAAATTCTGGCATCCGTCTCTTTCTTACCTGACAAGCAAGGCGTATTCTTTCAAAATGCTAAGAAACTCACGTACACCTCCGTTGTGGAAGTACAGAGGGGGGAAGGCCAACCCTGAAGACAAATGCACAAACTCAAAATCACTATGCTATCGATCCTAGACACTTTCTGCCTTGCTCACACAGATTGAAAATGGATAGTACAACCATGTCAAGATATACTCAACCAGTAATCCACTTATGGGACTGGAAGAAATACGTCCCAAATGTACCTGAAGTTAGAACCACGATGATGTACTGCCAACCCAGCGCTGGTGTATGGCGTCGAACAGAGCGCATCTCCGCCACAGAAACTGCTCGAATGGTGTACAAGTTTCGATCTAAAGCCAACATAACGTTGCATATAATGAGATGAGTACTTCTTCTCCATGACACGGTTATAATAACTATAACACCGCACTTAGTCCAGTGTCCACTCAGGACTAACTGGACTCGAGCGTTTCAATAGGGGCCAGTGCCTGAGCTGTCACAAAGTCCAAGCTAATGACGCATCCATTCCTGACGTATTCCATCCATGTGATCAAATGCATTTTCACTGCTATGGACAAACCTGTGCTGCAGGCTTCGGTGATGTGGCCATCATTATAAGGAATCCATGTCTGGTTAACCCAAAACCATTTCCCGCCCGAACTTTCTAGTGAATCTTTAGCGTTGCCAAATGTTCAATAAAAAGTTTTCTAAGCACCGGGATTAAACTTTATTTGCATGAGTGCTTCTTGCTATGTTGCCAATAGTTCCAGTCAAAAGCATGTTACTGCCAACTCATAGTTCACCTGATTACGGAGGCTATGCAGCAAAAATAATAACCACCAATTCACAAAACCTGCATAGTAAAGCCCGAAAAACGACACTCGAATAGTACAGCTCTCCCATGGTTTATTTTCTCATACTACAAAGGTGTCAGTGGAGTTCTAATGAGTTGGGAAACTAGCTAACCATGAAAAGAGAAGGGCCTTGCTTGATGAGGCGAAGGCGTCCAGTGATTCGTTCACTGGAAGACTGCGTTGGGTGAACTGACACATTGTCCTTGACGTATACAGCCTCATAGAGCAGCACAGCGGCAGAATCTGCTGCAGAATTTTTGAAGTCCTGCACATATAGTAATGACGATTATGAGCAAGTGATGCAAATAGGGGTTGCAAAGGAAAGGACTTCTGATGAGACGGAAACAGACCGGTGATCATATGTTGTTCAATGCCGTGTTCTAAGGACAAGTTCAGTTAGAGTGCTTTAGTTGCAGTTTTACCTGTGAAAGTCAAAACTACAAGTCATGAGTACTCGTTCCATTGTCCGGTCATTATTGTCAGTCATCTTACCAGCGTGACCTATATGGCGTGAAAGATGGCCCCGTTCCATTTCTACTACCGTCATGAACGACATTACTTTTTTAAGAGTAGCCTATCCTCGCTGCCCATAATCCGTTTCATATACTACATTGGGAAGTTAGCAGCCTGCCTTGTCTTTCATATCTTTCTTCCCCCATGGAAATTTCCCTATATCAACCATTTCTCGAGCCAAGCCATTCTCTAAGAAGAATCATTTGTTTCTAATACAGAAACTTGAAAGACGGTCTCCTGATTCCTTCGCTCTATACCAATAACTCCTTCCTTTCCACTCCGATTTCAACTTAATTTTCTCGCATTATGGTAGACAGAAACCCATCCAATAACTGATGACGACTTTCTCCCGTGTAAAACCTTGAACAGCTGACTTGTGCGATTCAAGATACATGGAAGAAACCAGCACACATAGCATTCCTCAACTCACGCATTCCATACCATCATTTGTTTCTTTCAGACCAAACCATCCGCCTCACAGAGTTCAGCCTGCAGTTGCACTCTTCACAACCGTTCGAGACCAAACAATGTAACAGCCTCAGCAGTAGCCATACCCTGCTGGTGGACCTGCCCGATGGCAAGCCGTTATATGCAGCCTTGCTCGCTGCGCATTCGGCAGCCGCTGCCGAGTAGTCAGCGTCGTCTGCAAAGTCTGAGCCCTCCATACCGCCCGTTCCTGCCGCTCCTGCTTGCCAGAAGCAGCCAGGCTTCAATGCCAACCTCCAGACCGCTCAGGCAATCCCACACAGGCACAGCGTCTCAGCTCCAGCCCTCAGTCTCAGGCAGCCATGGCCCCCACCTGCGCCCGCCCGTCCTCTGTCCCCACCCGCGACTACCTCAGTGGGAGGGAGGGAGGGGGCGGGTCCGAGACCTCCGGACGGGGCCAATCCAGGCCTGCCACGTCAGGACGACTGCACACATGGCAAGCCCTAATTGGTTTTCCCTTTTAAAAAAAAAAGTCAAGTCCTTTCAATGGCAGGCAGGGACGCAGGGCCCGCCACGTGGCGGTCCGAGCGTGCGCCTCGTTGACCGCCACGTGGCGCCCTCGCAGGCCGCGCGTCCTCGCGCTTGAAGGGGGGGCCGCCCCCTCTCGTGCTGCAGCGGGCGCTGCTTCTGGCTCTGCACAGCCTTGCTCGGAGGGGAATGGCGCCTGCGGGGGTGACGGTGGAGATCACAGACCTCAAGTTCAGCTATCCGGGGATCGATGGGCATCCCCTGCCGGGAGCCAAGCCGCTGATTGAAGAGTTCAACCTAAAGCTGGCTGCTGGCGACAGATGCCTCCTCATTGGAGCCAATGGAGCTGGTGAGTTTCAGATTAAAAAGTAGGGGGAATGCGTCAAACGGAGCAAATGTCCTCCCTTGTGCCGCATTTCGCGAGTGTGGCTTGTCTGACAGGTTAGTCAATGTGATGGAGGTATTGCTGCCTGGCAGCATTTTTTCATTTTGCCGCATTCAGCGGTATATCTTGTTTTTTTCGATGAATCTGTCTCAGCTTCTGCACAGTGACTATAAAGAGCAATGTCTCCTGACAGTCATAGCGGCTGCAGACATCTTACAAAGCGTTCCTGCTGCATGGTCTTTCGGATACGAAATCGTTTTCAACAAAAGCAGCTTGCATCAAAGCTCTTTAATGCACCTTGCCCATTGCAATTGTTCGCTTAATCACAATTTCTTGCGGCAGTTACTTTCTTAGTTGGAATTGTCACCCGGTTTACACTATTACCACAAGTATGTCCTAAATTTTATCTGCTATGTGATTATTGAGGATCACTGTAGGGACGTTAACTGATAATCCATTGATGTAGGCTAGCTTAGCGGCCACAGGTGTGCCGTCTACAAGAGCATTAGGAGGAGGTTAATGGCTACTGTTGTTTCAGTTTGCAATGCTTGTCGGTTATGCAACTGTTATCGATGAGCCAACGGCAGTGCTATCTTATTCGTGATTTTTCTCACTGCAGGAAAAACGACATTGTTGAAAATTCTGGGGGGGAAACACATGGTGGAACAAAGCATGGTTCGCATTCTTGGTCGACCAGCTTTTCATGACACTTCTCTGGAGTCTAGTCGACAACTCTCGTATCTGGGAGGTGAGGTACGTTCACTGGGGTTTCAGGCCTCATTCTGGTCCAGGCTCTGAATGAAAAGTAGCTGCTTGTTTTTTGATAATGATGCTGCCTTTTAAGCAAGGTACGATTGCGTGTTCGTCCTTTCGAGGTTTACCGCTGTTCCTGGTTGTTGAAGCACATTACAGGAATCATATTGATCACGTTGCAGCTTATGTTAGCTCGCTCGAGTTTCTTGTGCAGTGGAGGCGAGATGTGGCATTCGCAGGATTTGGGGTGTCCCTGCAAATGGATATATCTGCACGAAAGATGATATACGGCGTGCAAGGGATTGATCCTGCTAGAAGGGAAAGGTTAATTAAGGTGAGAGGAGGGAACCATCCCTATTGGTCATGGCCTGGGGGGATCACATGAGACAAGCCGAGACACGTGGCATGACTTGGAAGAAACACGTGAAGACGAAACTTTGCGGGTGCCCTTTCTGAGGTGTCGTCATTTACTTAAAGTGCTTCTTGATAGCTGGGTGTCCTGAGGTGTAAACATGAGCTGTTTGAGCACCTTCGGAGCATCCCGTAGTGGGGATACTTCCATGTGAAGACTCGTTCTGCCATATGGACGACTCGCAGACTGTCTGCTTTCTGATATAGACAAGTGCATCAGTTTTCTCTGTTTCTCTTAGTTCACAGGACGGGATGCTTTGCTTCAGCTGTTCCAGATTGTCTGAGAACCCCATTACAAAGAATAATCTAGCATTAGTCGTAGCTTTTTAACGATGTTCGTTTTCGTTTTTCTCCCTCGGCCTATTGCAACATGGCGAAATCTCTATGCCACCATGTTGTAGACCTCAAAACTGGTATTTTTAACAATCTGGTTTGTATTCAGGTTTTGGACATAGACCTCGATTGGCGCATGCATCATGTATCAGATGGGCAGCGACGCCGAGTGCAGATCTGCATGGGGCTGCTGGCACCGTTCAAGGTAACGAGTACTATATTGTTGAAAGAATGTGGTTGCGCTAAGTGTTCTGTATTCTACAAGGAGACTTTAATCCCATGCTAGTTTTTGCTATGAAAATTTAGGATGTGCTGGTTTTTGTGATACTGCAAATTTGAAATGGATAATGTTGATAGTTTGTCTTAACTACTCTTACATCAGGCGTCCATGCAGCCAAAGCTGCAAGGGCTTGATGTTGTTCAGTCCTCCTGGAATGAGCTGGAAGCTTCTGCACCCAAAGGCTTAGGAGCCGCAGCTAGCTCTGAGTTGATGCTTTGATCCATACTACATTGTGATGCATTCTAGTTGCTGCCTTGCTAATTGGCTTTGTGAAATCCTGCAGGTGTTGCTTCTCGACGAGATTACCGTGGATCTTGACGTCTTGGGACGAGCCGATCTTATGGCGTTTCTTCGAGATGAGTGTGAACGGAGAGGTGCTACAATAATTTATGCGACACACATATTCGACGGGCTCGAAGGCTGGGCTACTCACATTGTAAGGATGACTTTTGCTGAGAAAGAGCACATTTTGGCGTGTGCAGGTTGAAGTTAAACAGGCTGATTGCCTGCAGGGGTTGTGATGGAGAACGTCTGGAATGGCACTGAACGAGTGCCCGTGGAAGCAGACAGGCACTGGCACTGGCAGAGGTGTATGGTCTCTGCAGGCAAAGGAGACTTCAACGTGGCTGCAAAAAAGTTAAAATGGTTAGACCTTAATGAGGCCTTCTGAGACGGAAAACATGTAGCTGCTCGTAAAGTTTGATCGATGCGGAGGCGCAATCGTGGAGTTTTCGTGGTTGATAAAACTCGTCGCTGACATGCAGCAAGGCTTATAGCCTGATCTAATTGCTACGAATCCATGCAAGGAGGCAGCATTGGTCGAAGTACCTTGCACCTTTGTGAATGCTTTGTGGTTGTACTAAGACCATGGGAGGCATAATGTTCCTCCTTATCCAATTTCATTGTTGGTGGGATGCTGCTTTCAGGCATATGTGGCAAGGGGGCGCCTCCAGCTCGCAAGTCCAGTGGAGGACATTGAAGAGATGAAGACAATGTCCCTCATGGTGCGTCCAAATAGGGAGTAGCTTGAATGCTAAGTCAATTCATTTTCGTTGGTTCATCCGGGGGGCCTCATTTCATTTGTTGTTTTTTTAATACTTAGAAGTAATGAAGAGGACATTAGCCCTCTGCAGCGTCGTGAAATAGTCGTTGAACCTCTCTTACAGCTGAAATGCTGACGACTTTGACCTTGTGCAGCGAACGGTTGAACAATGGTTGCGAAAGGAGCTAGATGCGGAACGGAGGAGGAGAAAGGAGAGAGTGTCTATGGGCCTCTCTGCACGCGGAGAGGATGAAGGTGACAGCGGTCAGAAAGTGAAGCTGCTGCCATACAACAACGGTTGGGCAGGCGGGAGGCTGTCGTCCACGTTAGCAGGAGAGACACCGTTTGAATTCAGCTCAAATGCCGTGTTGAGGATGTGAGATGTGAACCACGATGAGCAAGCATTTCTTGTTTCGTGGCAGTCTGAAATCAGCGAAATCTATCACTCTCTTCCAAGTGTTGCCACGTCGAATGTTCAGACGCAGCTTGTCCCTCGTGCAAGAGCAGAACCTTTCACAAGTGGTGCGTGTACCACATGATTCTGAAGGGTATCGAAGTGTCCGTAGAGAGAAGCCGGTTATTTGTAAATCGCCTGCAGCGCGTGTAAAAGGTGTGAAAAGATATGCAATATTCAAGAACAATTCCCCTCGTAGATTACAGTGCGAACTTCGCAAGCCGCAGGTCAGTTTCACAGGGTGACAGCATGTGGATTGTATGGATCCTATCCACCTCAATTTAATGTCGCATCATATCAACTTCAATAATAACAGTGGCCAAAACCAAAACTCAAGTTCCACACCCTCGGAAGGTAAATACGAGAGACAATAAGTTCGCAATGGAAACAAAGTGCGGGTGTAACCCACCCATATAAAGATACATAACATTTGCGCGCCATTTCTAATACAAGCCAGAGAAGATCCTCCTGACCTTAAGGGCCCCTCTTCAAACCGAACACCAAGCAATCAGAATGTGCGACCTATTGACATCAGAGAGGACCCGGTGGGTGCAGTGTGGGTCTATCGCCCTGGGACAAGCGGCACAGAAGCACGCCTGGCTTTCCAAGAAACGGCACATCCGCCCATAAGGGACAAGAAACACGGGAGCTTCTGAAGGTTTCTAACACCTGGAAGTTGTCGGGTATGCTGGGACGGCTGGGACCTGTCAAAGGAAGTAGTCCGGCGTTCGCCGTGTCACGTCGGGCTCGCCCCTTCGTGGGGCAGGCTCAAACTGCATGCAGCCAATGCACAGTGAGTCAGAAGAAGGCTGTTGTGCACTTCGCCTGCCTACTCTTTAATGTAACGATTTGATGCCATCTCGACTCATGTGACGTCAATCATTGTCTCTTCCAGTTACTTTCTGCTTCCACTCCAGCAGCTAGCTTCTTGTGACAGTCGATGGACGATACAAAATGAGTACGCAACATTGACAAATTTTTGAATGACTTTTCAAGCCAAGATTAAGTTTCCCTTTGCAGTCCTTCGCACGGGCAACGCAAAGCTTTCTCATTGATCCAACGTAAAAAGTGAAAAAAAAAAAAATTCAAATACCAGCTAAACAAAAAGTTCCAACAAACATACTTCAGTTGTCTAGTTGAATCAACCAAAGACAAAGGACTGAGAATCCCAGAACTGGGTTTCAGACAAGGACACACTTCAACTCTCCACAAAAAATGCCTCCTATTTGTGATAAACTAGCAATAGCAATAGCAATTGCATCAACTTAACATGCGATACAAGAGGTTCAAACCTGAATGAAGGTATGTCCCATGTTGTCATCGACTTCCAAGATTGCAGCCATGTTACCTGCAAAGCACATATGTTGAAGTTACAACCGATAAGCCCTACAACTTGAAACTTCTGGAGTCAGCCTGTCCCAAAATTACCTTCCGAACACACTTCTGGAGTCTACCCGTCTTGCTGCTACCACAGTCTTGAAAACAAAACTACTATAAAAAAAGAAATATGAAACTAGTCTTACCGCAGCGGTAGCAATAGTTGGGAGCGCTGAAGATGGTTACCACCTTATGATCCTGTAGCAATCATTAGCAAAAGACAAACGCCAATCAGGTCATTGACTGGAAATAATAAACAGTGGTAAACGGCATAAAGGGAGATACAAGAATCACTTACATGGCACCAGTTGTAACCCTCCATCACCAGCTGATGCGCACGAGCGACAAGCTTTAAGTTGTTGTTGTGATTAAATTGCTCCGAGATATCCTGTTTAGTGGAAAAAACATGGCAGCTTCCCATTTGATTCAACCATAAGCCTGACTACAAATCCATAGGGGCAAGCTGAAAATAGCAGCCACAACAAAAAAAAAAACAAGCAGTGGGTTACCAGAAATTAAATGTGTATAAATACACTTAAGAAGAGGTAAACTGGCAAATTAAAGTTTTCCAGACCTTCGCTGCTGATCAGAAAGGCATTAGCTGTGGGCATAAGCGACAGACTGAGGCTTAACATAAAAAGGATAACCATTTGTGTAGGAAGTCAATTAAAAAATGCAGGAAAAAGGATGATGATTGAAGATATCAAGAAAGTTTGCCAGCAAGAACCTGCCCTAGTATTAGGGGTGCAAAGCTTCATGATAGAGTTATTCAAGCGCCTGTCTTGTTCTCTTTGCACATAAAGCGCCCTTAATGTCAACCCTTTGATTAGCATGGATGACGAGGTGAATCGTTTCCTATCTACAAGCTTAACAATCATCAACGAGGTTCCCTCTCCAGGATCTCACTGATGCATATCCTAAAAATCCATAGAAGCCCCCAGCTTCTCATCAGAAAAACCACACCGACAGAAAAGTTAGAAAGCACACCTGGCCAAAAGTGTAACCAGCGCCGCGTGGAGAAATTCCCCAGCCACAACGATCATCGGGATCAGACCAGAGAAGGTCGCACATGGGGCCTTCATGAGGAACCTCCTGTACCCGATCTAACTGCCGAATATGGTCCAGCGAATCAATTGAAGGAGAAAGACCGCCATGAAGGCAGAAAATCTCTGACTCCACCTGCACCATCCCTCCGAGTCAATTTGTGAATACTCAAACAGTTGACCAAGGGCGATTAAAGTTTGCCTCAATTTAGTGCATCAAACGAGGTTCTGTAGAATGTTCAGTTTACACCCTTACTTTCAACTAATGCAAAGCGATAGCTGAATCAATGCAACGTTCCGTCGACATAAACAACCATACTTGAAATTGCACCCAAATACAACGTCACTATGGCATCGGTCCATAATGTGATGCACATCAGAAAGCGATTGAAAGGTCACCAATATCTATGGAAAGAAGGTCTGCAGCTTGATAAGTGAAGGCTGCGGCAGACGTACCAAAGCTGTCAGAGGGAAGTAGTCGAACAAGTCAGTAAAAATCTTCCAAACGTTTGCATTCCCATACCTGCCCACCAATTACACGAGACAAGGCCATTTTCTAGCATTAGGAAAAACTTTTCAAATCAATACATCGACTTCTGCATTCACGGAAAACAATTGCAGAGCAGAAAGCAAGCACAGAGAGGGCAGAATGAGGGAGTTTTCCCATACTTGCGCAAACATTCGTCGTAGAACCCATACACTTGAGTGATCTGCTCCAAGCAAATTAGCTCCCGCAAGTCAGGAAGGGTACCAACAAATACACGCACAGCAAACCAGCAAGCCAGTGAAAAGCTTAATGCTGCAAGCACCTCCTTCAGGCAGTACGAAATAAAAGTCAGGTCCAAAACAAAAAAAAAGAAAGGGCTCCACTAATAATGTACCATTGCGTGCCACACTAGCTACGCTACTTTACAAAGCCATAAAATTAGTCAAACTATTAGGAAAAGCCATACCCGTGTAGAAACAGGAGAGATCAACATCAGCTCCCAAAGAGAGTGACCTACCTGTCTGCTTTCATGATTACCGCGCAAAATCGTAATCCGATCTGGGTAACGAACCTTCAGAGCCACTAGTAGCTGCAGGAGCAGCCAAATCAATGACACGACCAAAGGGTTAAAACCAGCATCTCAAGGCCCGTTCAACAACAAAAAGGTTCAGCCGCTCTGAAGTCAACAGGACAAAAAAAAACTAACTTTATACGCATCCGATGAGCGTTAGCTGATGCACCTCATACAGTGTTCCGGAGAGTTTACATATAAGACGCTACATAGACTTCGAAATGGGTTGAAGGACTTTAAGGGCATACGGCTCGAGGACAACATGAAAATGGAAACTCAGGGAGGGCGAGACTTACTGTGGCAGTCTCCACAGAGTAGTAGCCCCTGTCCACATAGTCACCCATGAATAGGTAGTTCGTGTCTGGAGACTGCAGAAAAAAGAGCAAACAACTGTCTTCACTTTTGCCCCTGCTTGTCAAGCTAGTGGCTGCGCACACGCACAAACACCATTTAAGCAGTAGAGATTCCAATAGCGACGGCTAGCCAGAAAGATGAGTCGAAAAGCACACGCTTGGAATTTGACAGAGGGTATGGCAGTACCACCCCTTACCTTTCCACCAATTCGGAAAAGCTCTGCGAGATCGTGAAATTGTCCGTGGATGTCGCCACATATTGTAACAGGGCATTTAACACGCTGCTCTCAGGATCCATGCAAGAAATTCGTATCAGCTCTGATGCCTCAGTCCGCACGGAAGGAAAGATAAGAATCATTTGAAGGAAAATTGTAATATATTTTTCTAGAGATGGTCCGTTATGTTCTAAGTGAATTAGCAATTTTGCAAGTCTGTTAGTATTCAGGGGGACTCATTAGCTTACCTGAACATTGTTTTCTTCTACAAGAATTTCCCTTGCCTTGTCGCATAGCGCCCTCACCTGTGTTCAGCCCGTTTATTGAGTTATTAGCTTAACTAGCAGACCAAAGGGCTCCCTTACGCCGAGAATCTGCAAGCAGCAATGAGTATACGCGCTCAAGCACGATATGGCACGAAAATCCTTGAAAATGCTTTATGTTCATCCTGCCAGTACAAGGCATATCCTGTACCTCCGCTTCCGAGAGCGGCTTGCATTCGTTCAGCTGAGCAATCTGCGCGTCCAGCGATCCATGGGGATTGGCAGGTGTTGGTGTGCCAGTCATTGCAACCTCGTTTCAAGTATGCTTGCTGCCAGGCCCCGACGTCCTGCGATGCGCGCAGCGAGCAGCTTCCTTCCTTCCTGCAACCCTAAATGAAACTGGAGGCGCTGGCAGTTGGTTGGCAGGCAAGGGCCGGGCCACGGAGGGAGGGAGCCCAGCCAGCGGGCGGACCAAATACCGTACGGTACGGCCACCTCCGCACCCGCAGTCGTAGGCCGTACGCGTAGGCCCTAGGCGTAGGCAGGGCCTGATCGTCTGACAGGCCGCAGCAGGTCGTCTTCAATGCAGCCGCTCCTAGACTCCATGCGTCACAGTTACGTTTATTGTAGGACTGCGCTCAAACTATGGCAGCGTTCGTACCTATGTCATGAATTCAACTGTGACGGATTTTGAAAACCCATGGAAAAGACGACGTTTGGATCAGTCGGGCACCCTCAGAAAGTTTTCACGGGCAGGCGCGCTGTCGATCTGGGTAGGGGAAGGAAGTGGCGGTCTGCCCGGCCGAAAGGGCAGCCCCAAAATCGCGTGTCCGGGACACGCAACTGGAACTCGCATGGAAGGGTTGTGAATGCCTGCCATTCTCTACAGTCGCATGGAACCGTTGCGCCGCCGGCCTCCGTTCAGGCCGTGTTATCGGAGGCGCTAAAGTACTTTTCAGTGGAGATGCTGCAGATCCAAAAATTCAAGGGTTGGGTTTCTACTGCCAGCCGTCACAGAAGACAGGAGGCTCTCTCGACGCGCATATAGTTCCAATTTTTGTTTCTTTTCTTGTTTCTGAAACTCTAAGTGCTTTTCCCCTAAAAAAGGCGAGAGGAGCTGCAATCCGGTCGCCACCATGGTGCGCCTCATATCTGACTTTAAGATTTTTGTTTCTCGCCTTCTATTGCGATTTAAGAAAGTCTCGGTTTCTAACTGTTTGCATCCGGGTGCTTGATGTGTGCCAGCCTCAAGGTGACCATA
Organism: Zygnema circumcarinatum; assembly: GCA_037447605.1. Classification (NCBI taxonomy): domain Eukaryota; kingdom Viridiplantae; phylum Streptophyta; class Zygnematophyceae; order Zygnematales; family Zygnemataceae; genus Zygnema; species Zygnema circumcarinatum. The sequence goes on from CM074804.1 coordinate 6,395,350, forward strand.
TTGATCTTCACCAGAAGCGCCATGGATACCGTCTGGATTACTTCGAGAAGAAGCGGAAGAAGGAGGCTCGAGAAGTCCATAAACGTTCCCAGTTTGCACAGAAGGTGAGGTCTGGGTTCTGTTGCTCGTCCGCAGGATGCTAGGTGCGTTGCCCAGAGGAATTCTAGCTTTCTTCGCAATTCCGCAGAATGCTTTTTATACTGAATGTATAATTTCTTAAACATTCATTTGTTTTACTTCTAGTAGAGAAAAAAAAACAAATGAATGTTTGAATGTCTCTCGCGACCTACTTGCTAGCCTGTGTGCGAATTGGGCATGATGGCTCCCATATATTATAGGGTGTTGCAAACATGATTTTCGAATCGCATGCTTGATTTGAATGCCTCCACTCTTCTTGTGGCAGTTTTTTTAATTCTGTAACTGAGGGCTGAGCAAGCCACCTGCCTTAAGTCCACGAGGACCCCGGCGTTGGTGGCAAACTTACTGCTAACTAGTCTAAGTCCTGGCTTGGGTGCGTGTGCTTTAGGTGTTGGGACTTAAAGCGAAAATTTTTGCGAAGAAACGGTATGCGGAGAAGGCTACGATGAAGAAAACGTAAGTATTTCTGCCATTTCTTTCCTCATGAATTTTTTACCACCTCGTTCCTTTAGTTGCCCTTCCTGCCCCTTTTTCCTCTTAGTGCCACGTTGTATCGCTACCATGCTCGAACCAAACCTCTGTTTTTCATCTGAATGTTTTAATAGCTCACGCATCAGCGTGCTCTTTTTCTCCTTAACATGAAAAGGTGTATCCTCCATCACATTGCACAGGCCACTGTCTGTTGTTCAATGGCCTTTTGTGTGCTGGCTTTCGAATTCTACAGGATTGCAATGCATAGCGAACGAACAAATAGGCACAAGGCTGACGACAAGGTGGAGGAAGGGGCTGTTCCTACTTATTTGCTCGAGCGCGAAGCAACTGCTCGGGCAAAGGTAAACCTCACTCTTTTGAAAAGGTCGGATGTGTAATTAGAGAAGCACGCCCACAGGATGTACTTCACATATTGGGGGCTGCGAAAGGATCGCGAACTTTTGGATATCCTAAGCTTTTCGATGAAATCTAGGAGGGACTAGTTTTGAATATTGTTACATCAGCTATTCAAATAAGGTATCGCTCTTGTAACCTTCGTTTTGGCATTAGCTAAGTATGAGCTTGTGCAGGTGCACTTTGGCTTACTGGTTAAGATATGCTGTTCCCAATGCAAAAGCATGCATGAACATGTTTTTTATGAACGTTCACAACTTGTTCTTAATCTTTGCTCCTGTGTGTGATTGGAGTTAATTCTTTCCTGAATGTAAAGCCTCAGTGCTTCTACAGAGTTACAGGGTATCCAGGAAATTTGTGGTCATCAAGCATGCACTGAATATTGGCTTGTGGGTGCCTTTTGCAGGTCCTTAGCAACACCATTAAGCAGAAAAGGAAGGAGAAGGCTGGGAAGTGGGAAGTACCTTTGCCGAAGGTGAGCTTGAACATGAAGAACATAAACTAATTTTTATACAATCCAAGAGAATTCTTTGAAGTTAACAAGATTGCCCGAAGGGCCATCAGTTTCTAGTGTTGAGTTTTTCATTCCGCCGAGTATGGAGGAAATACTATTATGAAATAAATTGGGAGCAGGCCTGTCACTATCCATTGCCTGTGTCGTGTGTCTTATATAGAGTAGGAGCCATTGATTGGAGCCCCTTAGTCGTTAGTCTTCCAGCCACCTTGGTGGAATTGGCAAGCCGGTAATACGTTGTTACAGAGTTCAAGTACTCGAAAAGCTCGTTTGAATCCTTTCCTCAAAGGCTGGACTTTCGCCTATGCTGGAGAATGAGCCCTTTAAAGCCACAAGAAATAGGAGTCAGTGTCTGTGAGGGGGCGAAATCGTGTGTGTCATGCCCTATGTAGCATGTGGTGGAGCCGCAAATTTCCTTCTTAGCTTTGCCAACTCCCAAATTCCTTTCGTTGGTTTTCCCCACTCAAGGAGGGCCTCGTTCTCGAACCTCTGTTCACCAAAAGGTGCTACTTGATGTGCGCCATTGAAAAATTAGGTGACGTACAAGGCAGGCTGACAATCGGAATTCCTCAAATGGCTTCTGCTGAGAGGCAGTCCAGACCTTGATTGCCACGGATTAGGTTTTACGGGACCACAAGCCCTACGGTTTACGGGTGAAGAATAGAATCGGTCTTAGTGCCACCTAGGTTATGTACAGCGGCCACGTGGGGAGCTCCCACTAGGGACTGCTCGGTTGACTATGGCTTGCGTACTCAACACGCATAGCGTCTGCCTGATTAGCACACTTTCCTAACGTACGAACGGTAGGGTCGGCACACTCCGTAGGGGGCGATAGGGACGGTATACTCCTTGGACGGCACAGACCGGTGACGGGCGAGAGTGTTGCCGATCCTTGTGCCGTTGCATCGATTTCCAAATGTTATTGGTAATTGTTATGAGAGGTGGATTGGGTGGATTTAAATGCAGGTACGGCCAATTGCTGAGGATGAAATGTTTCGTGTGGTTCACTCCGGCAAAAGAAAGAGTGAGATTCTGCTTCCGCTCTTATCCCAACTCCTTCCCTGGCTGCCGCTCCTCCTGTCTGTCTGCAGCCCGGACTTTATATCTTCTTGCGGCTGTTATTTGACCACTCTTTGGTCGATGGGAAGTGCAGCTAAGCAATGGAAGAGGTTGGTTACTAAAGTAACATATGTCGGCCCTGGCTTCACAAGGAAACCGCCCAAATACGAGCGATTTATTCGACCGATGGCACTTCGTTTTACTAAGGTGTTTAAGACTAGTCATTCTTGGTGCCGTGTTGTTTCGTGCTTGTGTATATAAATCTGCCTCAGTTCTCAGTAGTTTTCTTATATCGCAATACTGCAACGTACAGAGTTGCTGCCAATCCGAAAAGCTAGCTACGCATCTAAGGATGCAATTAACTGGGAAAGCCGTGTGGCGTGATTGGATGGAAACAGGCACACGTCACTCACCCTGAGCTCAAGTGTACGTTCAATCTGGACATTATTGGCGTGAAAAAGAATCCCAATGGTCCCATGTACTCCTCGATGGGTGTCATCACCAAAGGAACTATCCTCGAGGCAAGAGAGCGTCTTTAGTCAGTTTATTGCTCTTGTGCTGATGCCAAACCTTGTGTACTATGTTCCTGATCAAGGTCTTTGTATCATGCATGAAAGAAATTCGCTGATGACATTATAAATGACCGACGTACAACGGTGATTATACTGTGTTGCAGGTGAATGTGAGCGAACTAGGCCTGGTGACCCCTGCAGGAAAAGTTGTATGGGGTGAGTGCTCTTTTGTTTTGGTGAAAGCAAGCGATCTGTTATGATGTGGCTGAGTGTAAACTTGGGAGGTCTATGGGTTGTGGTGATTTGATGTTCGCGCTTAGGAAGATGATTTTATCAATCGAGAATACTGAAGGTGCAAATCGATGGGGCTTGGTTGCAGGGAAATATGCCCAAGTCACAAACAATCCGGAAAATGATGGCTGTATAAATGCAGTACTTCTTGTCTAATCGTTTTAAAAAACAGATGGAAGATTTTCTGTCAGGATGTTGTTTCCTGCATGCCCACAATCTTAAACAACTCAAACAGCAGAATGGTCAAAAGGCAACTGGTTGCTGCTGTGGAGTTAGACGCAAATGCAAGTGCCGTGAGCGATCGGATGAGGAGCGAAGAAGATGGAGAGCAGAATTTGCATTTGCAGACGGTTTTTTCTGCTGATTACGCAGATATTGTCAGCAGTTGACATCGGGAGGTAGCCAAGTTTTCGAGGTGGACGTTTTCCCTGCCCTTATGAAGAATGAGGCTTCTTAGGGATACAGCCGTAAGAAAGGCCCTCCAAATACAGTTGGCGTTCAGTGTACATCATTACAGGAGAATGTACGTAGTAGAGGGTTCAATCTTATCTTTCACGTTACGTATTTGAAATCAGAATTAGAGCTGTTTATACGTTTGATCTTCATTGAGAAGCAGTATGGTCTTCAATTTCAATTTCGCCTACTGGGGCTTTTTTCTGAAGATTGAACCCCCTCTAGTAAGGCTTTCTTCAATCAAAGCCCACGGGCTGCGCTTTGGAGATGGTGGCGACCCTCGTGTGCATGAGAAGGGCTGTCATTGGGACCCGTGGTTCTCAGGCTCTGCGTATTGCTTGCATACTGGAGTCCAAACATGGAGTCCGTGTGAGCCTCTAGTCCATCCTGTGATCGCTGTCGTGACAGGAAGCCAACAGCGCATTGTCGGTTACAGTTCTCGTTTCGGATCACAGTTGGCAACCACTCAGCTGATGGCCGCTTCCTGCGCACCTCATTGCTCACTAAAAGAGATCTGTCTTCTTGCCCACCTCATCTCTTAACACAGACCTCAATCTCATTCACGCTCGCTTGCTCAGGGACTCGGGCAGAAAGGAGAAACCACCAGTCACCTCCCAACAGGGAAATGGGCACTGCACCGTCCTGTTCAAAACCGTACCGTCGAACGGGAGCGTAGCATAGAAAGTTAGCGTCAAACGCAACTGGCACACGGAGCAGAGGCCGTACGGTGTCGGCGCGTCATCGAGCGGCGCCGATCTGCCGACCGCTGTCCCCTAGACATTCGTACCGTACGGTCCCGCACCAGACACGTCCGCCCGTAGGCGCGCCGCTTTCCGCCCGCATGTCCGTACGCCAGCTTGGCGCTTAGTGGGACTTTCCGCCGCCCTCCGCGTGACGTGACTCCTCGCTCCCATTGGCTGCGCCGAACGTTCCATGCACTCCGTCGAACCGAACTGCGCGCAACAATCTTTTGCGTGCCAACGTGGCGGGTCATGATGGCCCCGCGCGCGCCCGCCCGGGCGGGTTCCATGCGGCAGTTTCATGGCGCTCCGTGAGGCAAGGACTTGGGGACCGTATGGCGGATTGCTCCGCCCGCTGCGGCGCGCGGCCCGCCTCCCTCGCGCGACGTTCGGCCGTCGATCAGGCGAGGCGGATGGCTACGATGCGCCGCCGGGGCGCGGGAGTCGGCGGGCGGGCGCGGAAAGGGAGAGGGAGTCTTCCCACGCCGGCCCACTGTCCGCCTCCGCCCGCGAGTGCCGTACGGGCCTGTACGGCAGTGACGAGGAGGGAGGGAGGGAGGGAAAGAGGACGAGAGCGAGAGAGAGGGAGGGAGAGAGGGAGGCCATGGCGAGCATGGCGGCTTGCGGGAAAGCCTCTCTGCAAGAGAGTGCGCAAGTGAGAGGGCCTGGAGAAAGAGCGCATGCGGGGAGGAGGAGGGCGAGCTGACGATGCAACTGGGTGAAGCCGGGAGAGTATGCTGGAGGAAGCATCTGTGAATCACGGGGGCATGCCGTACGCAGATCAGAAGGAAAAGAGACGGAATTCTTACACGAACAAGCGATCGAAGATGGAGAGTAGCGAGAACGATGAGCTCACAAGCCCTCGCGTCAAGCGGCCGAACAATCAAGATGCTCCCCCGGGTATGCATGAGCCGCCCGGTTAGTGGAAGCTGCTGTCGGAGTCTCAGGGTTGCAAATGCTCGTGCCTACAGAGGTGTGGTTTTTCGGTGCACGGCATTTGACGGGAGCTTACGTTCTTGTTCCTGGGAGGACTTCGTTGTTGCTTCCGCATTCTGTAGTGGTGTCCTTGTTGTATTTGTAAGCAGGGCACCGCAGAAGTCTTATCTCCTCTGGACTAACAGCTGGTAGCTCGTGCATATTCACTTGGTCGTTTGTGCCTTTTCAGTGGACCTCCATGGTCGTTTAGAGTTACAAATTCACAGTCAGCTGCAAATTACAGCGAGAGAGTTCTTTTCAGTACTTTCGTGAAGTTTCTAGCTTTCTTTTTAATTTCAAGTTAGATTACAGCTGCCTTTAAACCTTGCAGTCCCAGTCGTTTTTTTCCTTTTTCTCCTTTGCCAACCTGGGAATTGTCCTCTTGCAGATGATATCAGCAGTATTGAATCCTGCATCAAATTCCTTGTTTCCAGTTCTGCAGCGGGATCCATTATTGGCAAAGGTGGATCCACTATATCTGAGTTCCAGGCGCAGTCCGCTGCTCGTATCCAGCTCTCTCGCACCCGCGAGTATTTTCCAGGCACGAATGACCGCATCATTCTTTTGAGTGGCACAGTCAGCAGCATCCTGACGGCACTGCATCTCATATTGTCAAAGATTGCTGAGGTATGTGCCCGTGAAGCCATTCTTTCCACATGTGAATGTTGCAGCCAGCATAATGCTAGGCCATAGCTTACTGTTGTGTAAGGTAAGGGATGAATTATTATGAGATTTTTCGAAGATACATGTCATCGCAGAAACCTTAATTTGTCGTCTCTTCTCTTGGTGGCCATTGTCAGTTTTGGAGGAACCTGATAACTGTAGGAATTGGCAGTTGGAGAAGCCACTTCAATTTTGGAATCGGTGCCTTGTGTTTCGACAATTTTGAATGCAGAAGTTGAATCTCGCTTACTTGTCTGCCTGACCGATGAGTTTCGTCCCTAGCGTCCCCGAGGAAGTTGTTCCACTTTGTAGAGTTCGGAGTATAGACAATTTCTACGGAGGTTTCTCCCATTTGGAAGCGTGGGCACACCGTCTGTCTTCACTTGTCAGGTGCTACAAAGGAAAAGTGTCTTGATTAGGTCCCAGGTATTTTAATGCTTATAACTTTGGAATGTTTTCAACCTGTCATTTCTCTTTCTGTGTTTTCGGGGTTGCCCATGTCCCTGAGTTTTACCAGGATGGCGACGACCAACAGTCTGGATCAAGTCAAGGCTCGAAAGGACAAGTGCGACTCGTGATTCCTAATGCTGTTTGTGGCGCCATTATTGGGAAAGGTGGAGCTACAATCCGGTATGTAATCTATCAGTTTGTAAAATTTGGTTGAAGGGTTTATGGATAATTTTATTTTTTTTGTACATACTTTTGATTAGAGACCAGCGTTTGGGTGTGGGTTTATGTCTACGTACATATGTGACAAAGTGCATACCATTCTTTTATATCTATCCGTCGTGTGCTTGTGGCTATTGCAATGTTTTAGAGGCTCTCTTGGATTTCGTCCTCACCTTCTGAGGCGGTGTTTCACTCCTGACTCACTTCTGTTAGCGCCCTTTTTTTTTTGAATGTTTCTATGTGGCAGATCTTTTGTGGAGGACTCTGGTGCAAGTATCAAGCTTTCATCTCAGGATCAGGCCCTGCCTGGTGTGTCGGACCGCCTTGTCACAATTGGAGGCACTCTTGAGCAACAATTGCGTGCTGTAGCCCTCATTGTAGCGAAGATCTCCGAGGATCCCGGTTACGCATCATATGCCACTGTGCCCCTGTCGTATACCGGTGAGCACTACAAAGCTGCTATCCTTGAACTATAGGGAACTTTCATGCTCACTTCACAGTGCACTTTTCCTTGGAAGATAGCCTCTTGGTATTATACAGAATGTGCAGGCTCCAGTATGTCTACCTTTTATCAATAAGGTACAGATAGGACAGTCTCCCTAATGCATGTTTTGTGAAACCTAAAACTTTGCTACATTGTCAGCCGACGGTGTATCTGCGTACTCTTGATTTGACTTACATTTTTGCCCTTCGTATAGGTGATCTGCACAGCAGTTACGTCAGGAATAGTAAAATCTGTTTCAGGCAGCTGATGTTCTCTTATGTAGTTACCTTGACCATGGAAGGTTGACTAGCAACTAAGTTCGGTCACCATGCTATTGAGGTCAGCATAATAGTTGGCTCTCGATAGTAGTCGTTTACACTTGGTGGTCATCGTGCGCTTCGCTCTAAGCAGAAATATTCATATCTATTGGTTACCTCAGTTAAGTGAAGCTTTGCTATATACCTGTCAATCTATAAGATGTTGCTGCGGTATTGTAAACCATCAGTTGCTATCGAAGTCTATTGAACCTGTTGGCGACACTGAGTTTTTTTATGTTTTGTGTTTTTAGTCTTTTCGGCAGCTGCTGCTTCTGGTGGAGGTGTTCCAATGTACGGCTCTTCCAGTCCCGGCTATGGAAGCGGCCTTCGAACTTCTCCGTATCCCAGCATGCCACGCGGCAAGGTCATTTTCTAAACCATGCTTTCAGCGGGCATTTGTATCAGGATGAGCGTACTTCGAAGTCTACAGAATGGATCTTTGTCAGACAGTAAGTCGTGCAGCACGAGTGGGAAGTGGATAGTGAGTCATTGTTTCAAGCAATGCCATTGCGCCATTGTTGTAGGATTCTCCTTCGTGCTGTCTGTTGGCTTGCATGCTGACGTTTATGCCTTCATCATCGGTAAAGTTGTGGAAATCTCTGTGTGTGACAACCAGTTTGCTACCTGCAGGGGCCCAGTTTTGGTGGAGTTGGCGTATCAACTACTATCACTGTAGCTGTCCCGGATGAGCATGTTGGGGCCATGGTGGGGCGAGGTGGCCGAACAATTCTCGAGATACAGCAGGTGCTGCTTGCTGTTTTCTCTCTTTCTGCTCGCTTCTCGCTCTCTCTCTCTCTCTCTCGCCCCCTCTTTCGCTCTCTCCCTCTCCCCAACCCCCCGCGGTTTTCGCCTCGTGTACAACTCGTCCTGCTGCTCACAGGTAGGCGCCCTTTTTCCCTGAATAGTGTGCTAACATTCATTCGCAAAATTAAGAATGAGCTGGATAGGATGGACTTGTGCGCGGATCTGCGGTTCATTCAGATTCTTCTTGGCGTATTGTCAAGTTTTTTTAGGACGATTTCCTTGCTTGCAGATCACAGGAGTTCACATAAAGCTGTCAGACCGTGGTGACTTTGTGGAAGGCACAAACCATAGGTAACGATCTCGGCTTCTAAAGTCATGCTTACTCTTATGTGTATACGCTCAATGCCTTCCGTTTGACCAATTTTTTTTGTCCATTACATTGTCGTATTCACTTAAACATCCGCTGTATGGCATATCTAATCTGAATTTCCTCAATACTGTTATGCGTTCGGCTTTTTCTAGAATTTACCATACAGAGCACTGCCTGATCCCCTAATATTCCTTCCAAGCTTAGTCCTCTCTACAAAAGCCTCTTGTTTTCATAATTATTCCTTCCTGGCTTTGTTGCAGGAAAGTGACTATCACCGGAAGCGCAGACGGAGTAGTTGCTGCTCAGCAATTAATCTCACAAAAAGTGGGGAGCTCGAGCGACTATGATGTTGACCGCGACTATGACCGAGAGAGGACGAGAGATCGTGACCGGCCTCGTGACAGAGACCGCGCCCCTCGAGAGCGCGACCGCGACAGGGATCGAACCCGCGACCGCGAGCGCTCTGAGCGTGATCGAGATAGGGACCGAGATCGCTTGCGGCGGTGACATGGAAATTCAAAGGAGGAGGAACTCTATGCGTGGATAGAGTGAAGCCCTCCTCTCGAAGCAAAGCGTCAACCTTGTCTATCATTCCCACCACGGGATCCAAGAAGGCCATCGGCTGGGCTCAGGCTCAATTGAGCCTGCATGGAATAAGGTAGACGTGACTGCTTTGCAAAACTGAGGGGCGGACAGTGGACCTGGGGCATCGCTGGCGACGGATGCTTGTAATCAAAGTTTAAGGTACGAGACTCTTCTGTTTAGCATTCGAAAAGCTGAACAGGTTTTCTAGTTGTGTTATTCAACTGTCTCATAGACAATAGCGGTTTACAGGGCTCAGGAGTGCGTGTCCTGGACTTTCCGGCTTCGGATTCGAACAGCTCAAAAAAAAGTGTATGGGGTCTGGGAATCGAGAATAGAGACTCGATTTGGCAAGGACGTTGGAGGATTTCGAGGCTATTTTTGTACCGCAGATGTATTCTACTTTCGGACAGAAACAATGAATACGGAAAGCAACTCGTTAGATGAGTTGGGTCTCCATTTTGCATAAAGGTTTTAGGAGGGTTGTAGAGTAGGTCATGGCACGTGCCCGTAGCAATCGTCCATGGTGTAGCTGTAGTTTGATTGAACCCGAATTTGTACTTTTACCATTTGAAACATTGTCCTATAGAAAGACTATATTCAACAATGACTGCGTGCGGTGAAATCTGAGTGTGAACACTCTCTTGAAACGTTTGAGCGGCGTGGCAGTCCTCATAAGCTTTTTGACAAATGCTTCCATTCAAGGCTGCCCCAGAATTGGTTGGCGAGTGTGGCCCTACTGCCATGCTTTCACACCGTGTTTAAAAAAACCTGGTGCGAGGTTGAACTGTCCTGGTTGACAAACTAAGCACTGCCTAGTTGTTTTTCTTTTCTTCGTGACAGTTCGTTCGTTGGTTTGAACCGGTGGCGGCAACATGCAATGGAGTTAGGGGGCTTCAAACTCAGAAAAAAAAAACATATGTATGAGATTCGAAATCCGTAGGTCAACCGTGTGGGGATCTGTACTTCGGCAGGTCAAAACTCATAGCCTCAAAGGCCAAAAGCAAGAAACAGTGATGAGAGCGTCACACTTGAGCAAAGAAAGGAAGTGAATTGGCACTTATCTCGCAATGGCGATGCTGTTCGCAGGTGCATGAACCGGTCACTTAAAAAATTGAAGTGACCGTTGAAGGAAAAGAAAGTCTATAAGAGGAACACTGCACTTAGGCCGAACTCGAACATCACATCACGGTTTTTTAGGGAAAGAAAAGCAGCCGCGACGGTCGGCGACGCGGGGCACGCCTCGCTGAGGGAGGGCGTAAGGCCGCCGGGACGGTAAAAAAACCACGTCGAAGCGCCACGTTAAAGGAGCGCGGACGCAGGGCAGCGCTGTCAGGCGACGGAAATGGGAGGTTGTGAGCACAGCCGGTGGAGGGAGGGAGGGAGGGAGGGAGGGAGGGAGGGAGGGAGGGAGGGAGGGTCTTCGGGGCAGTGCACCTCAACTCAAGGGAGCGATGGGCGCGAGGCAATGTTTGACTAGTAAGAAAGTAGGCGCAGCAGAGTCTATAGGATCTCCAAGCTGTAGGATCTTTGAGTTCAATGCCATTTTCCTTCCTTTTCAGTCAACGATGTGAACTTCAAAACTCCACTACGAAATTAATCAAAAGGGATGTGGCATTGACCTCACGATGGCGATGATGCCATCAAATGTACATGGCCAAAATCAGCATCACGGGGAACCACGAGGAGGAACTGGTCGCAACGGACCTAAGCACAAAAAGAAAAAAGCTAGGAGCGAAAAAGCCGTCGGCTTCAGACATAGAAAACCTCCATAGCTTAGAAGGTCGAGGTCATTTCACGCTTCCCCGCGAAACAGGGCAGTACGGTAGCAGGGGACTCCGGAGTACTGTACCATGCTTCCTTCAGGGCAAATTTCATATCGATTTTTCCAGCTAGGGGGGTTTCAGACTTGGCTTGGCCCTATGAATTCAGAAGTTGTTCTTAATTACGGTGCAGATTTTGAACCTAGACAAAATGGCAATAATGGCAACCCGTAGTACGGTAATCAGTCGCAAGTAGGGATGGCCCGCGTTATAAAGTCCGACTACATTACTTACTTAACAACTCGTTCAATATAATATATGTTCAAAACTCGTTTTGAACAATTAACGACCGTACGACCGTACTCGTACGTCGTACGGTCGTACCGTACCAAAATTAGGTCGTTTTGGCGTTGGCGTTGCGAAATGCGTCCGCCTGGTTCACTCTGTTTGCTCGTGCTCGGGCTCGCCGCCGAGAGGCAGGCACGGGGATCATGGAGGGCACCGGAGGAGAAGGAAAAAGAGAAGGAGAAAGAGGAGAAGGAAAAGGAAAAGGAGTGTCAATTCCGGCAACAACAATGAGACAAGAGAAATCTTTCCAAGTATTATGCAACAACGCATAGTGGTTGACAAATTATGGTTTGAATTGAATGCAATGTTTGACTTTGACGTAGCAGTTCCTGGTGATCCATTATTTCATATGCCAAGAGTGACAACTCTTATTGATACAACTCAGTATGAGCAGATAAATGTAAAAGCCTTAG
>CM074804.1:6408062-6426460 GCA_037447605.1 Zygnema circumcarinatum
TCAGAGTAATAACTCGTTAGCCTATACAGCTAAGGCTTTTACATTTATTTGCTCATACTGAGTTGTATCAATAAGAGTTGTTACTCTTGGCATATGAAATAATGGATCACCAGGAACTGCTGCGTCAAAGTCAAACATTACATTCAGTTCAAACCATAGTTTGTCAACCACTATGCGTTGTTGCATAATAGTTGGAAAGACTTCTCTTGTCTCATTGTTGTTGCCGGAATTGACACTCTTTTTCCTTTTCCTTTCTCCTTCTCTTTTTCCTTCTCCTCCGGTCCCCTCCATGATCCTCGTGCCTGCCTCTCGGCGGCGAGCCCGAGCACGAGCAAACAGAGTGAACCAGACGGACGCATTTCGCAACGCCAACGCCAAAACGACCTAATTTTGGTATGGTACGACCGTACGACGTACGAGTACGGTCGTACGGTCGTTAATTGTTCAAAACGAGTTTTAAACCCGTTGTAAAGTAAGTAATGTAGTCGGACTTCATAACGCGGGCCATCCCTAGTCGTCACAGTTATATAATATAATATATATTATATTGTCGTAATTAAGCCATCCCTAGTCGCAAGCATTTTCTGATCCCATAACGGGAACCCAAGTCTGAACCCCCTTTTTTTCAGACTTTGGCTTCGGCGAGAGGATCATCATCACATCTTTCACCGTATACGACACATGTAGGGAATTACTATTTTCACACCCGTTTGTCTAGATACACAACCTTTAAAAAACCAACACCCCCAATACCATAAAACCCCTAAAATAAGGGTATTGTAGTGTTATTTCCACCCCTTTTTTGAATCAAAACACCCCTTCCCGGCCGGGCAGATTTCAAAAAGGATTAAAAACGAAAAATGCTTTTTTCACACGTTTTTGGAATCGATACCCACCTTCTTCCGTCGGCAGATTTTATTTTTGCTAACCAAGGAAATGATAGCCCGTCACCCCATTTTGAATACTGTATCCCGCCTCCCTGAATTATTTTTTTGAGGTAAGGAAATATCGGCCTGCCAAAATCCTCTCGGAGCGGAAGATCCGTCCGCCACGAGATCGTTCGTGGGTGTCCGTCCTTCACACGTGCGTGTCAATCGCAGCTGTCGATTACCTCGCAGATCGCACCACGGCAGATCACCGTTCGATCTGCAGCTGGGCTCGATCTCAGCGAATGGCAAGCGCCCAAATGTCCCGCCAAAGCCGGCTTGCTCGTGCGAGTGCGCGCGTCCCTCGGCCTGAGATCTCGTCCATTGTAAACTGGCAACCAATCAAGTCTGCCACGTGGTATATGTTTGACGTGGCAAATTTAGGTCCATGCTCTCAATGTTACGAAATTTTGCGTTTCATCAAAGTTGCGACCGTACGACGTTTGTACGAACAAACGTTTTAGACGGCTTTGGCGGGATTCGCTGTGACCGAGCCCGGCTGCAGATCTAATGGTGATCTGCCGTGTTGCGATCGGCGAGGGAATCGACGGCTGCGATTGAGCGCACGCGTGAAAAACATTTCAGGGAGGCGGGATATTCAAAATGGGGTGAGGGGTTATCATTTCCCTTGTTTCGCAAAAATAAAATCTGCCGACGGAAGAAGGTGGGGTATCGATTCCAAAAAGGTGTGAAAATAGCATTTTCTGTTTTTAATCCTTTTTGAAATCTGCCCGACCGGGAAGGGATGTTTTGATCCAAAAAAGGGGTGGAAATAACACTACCCTAAAATAAAATCTGAACGTCGAATAAAGGTGTGTATCTAGACAATAAAGGTGTGAATTTTCCTTATATATATTCAACTGACAATGAATTGCGGCGCCGCCAACAATCTTGACATGGCCAGCTGCGTAACTGTACGGAGAGGGCTGGTCTGAATTCGTGCGACCGCCCACCGGGCGGGCGCTAGCGGACACCAGGAGTGGCCGGCCCTGGCCGTACGCACTTTCTGTACGGTCCAGTAAGGTGAGTCCTAAACGACAAGGAGGCCGCCCGGTCACGCTCGCTGGGCCGTACCAATATGCGCGGAGGTGGAATTGTACGGCTGGCCGGGAGGGAGCAGGCAGCGTTGACTTCCTCCCGGGCGTGACCAGCTTCCAATCCGACAGATCTGCCGCCCCACAGGTCCAACCGGCCGCGGCCCGACTGGCGCACCGACATTGGGGATCGACGATCCGCCGTGGGCGATCGATCGATCGGACGGACGGGATGCGATCCTGGCCGCGCGCAACGGCGGAAAAGCGTTGACGGCGCCAGCCAATCAGCGCGCGCCGCCGGACCACGAGGCGCCGGGGGCAGGCCCGGTTTGGCCCCATCTTGTCGGCGTCGACCCTCCCAGTCCAAGGTCTGACGCGATGGATTCTCGCGGCCCAGACTCGTCAAGTGGCAGGATCGCCGCCGTCCATCTGCCGGCCTGCGCGGCGACACCACGCCCGATCGGGACGCCTTACTTCGCCGGTCGAATTTTTTCAAAATTTAGTTCTGAAAAAATACAAGACTGGGCCGCTTAGCTTTAGAGCGCAGCGCGTGACGTCGACATTTCGTGACGTGAGGTGACATTGCGTCAGTACGGCACTGTACGGTAACATGTACGGCAACCATTGTAGCCGCGAGGCGATGTGACCGTACAATGGGATCCTCGCCTAGGGCGTAGGGCCTAGCTAGGCCGGGCCCTAGTGTGTCCGCGGGGGAGGGGAGGGGGCTGGGCCGGCGGTAATGGGGACGGAGGGGGCACCGCCGCCACGTCAGCCCTAGAGGGCGGGGCCAGGAGAGGGAACTCCGGCTGCAAGGAGGGCGGGCAGGGCGCAGGGCAGGGCAGGGCAGAGGCAGAGGCCCGAGCACGGAATTGCTCCTTTTAGGGTTGGCGGGAAGGAGTCTTGGTTCGGCCGAACTCTACTGCTGAGGGGCAGGATAGCTGCGTCTGCAGAGGCTTCTTTTCAAACAATTACATGTATGTGTCTCCTGGCTTCACCTTTCGAGACGCACCTAATCGGGAAAATACGCATCACAAACGTTTGGCATAATGCATGCGGCTCGAGCAGATTGACATTGGCATTGTGTTGTCGAATGTAGGCGATGCTTGCCAAGTGCGATACAGCAGCTATGCTTGAATTTACAGGGAGCGAACGGAGCTGGGCGTGGGGGTATGGGAGAGAGCGGGTGGGATGATTTGCTAAGGGGAGGGAGAAACCGGGAGAAGGAGAGGCTGAGAGGTTGATGAATGCGAGATGAAGTGACGCAGCAAGTGTGAGGGGAATGGAGACAGATGAGAACAGAAACGTTGGGCGTAGCAGACGAGGGCAGAGGGTAGTGTTAAAGAAAGAGTAATGTGGAGGATTGGAAAGAAAGTCAATGGGAGTCGCAGAATGAGTTTAGTGGAGTCATATAATAACATGTAATGTCATGTAATGTAATGTCTTGTCATGTAATGACAAGAGGATGGGAGATGACATGCTCGTTGTCGTAGCGTTTAACTCAGCCAGTAGCCTCGCGTCAAAAGTCAGCGTGAACAAATGCGCGCTTTCATCCTTCGATTGTCGATTTTGATATTTTTTGGTGTGGCTTCTGCAGTGTGATGAAACGAACTGATCCCCTGTCCTTGCTCTCCATATCAGCTGCAGGTAAACTGGCATCTCTGAAAAATGGAGGATGTTATTTTTAAACCCGAGCAACTTGACAAGGCGACGAATAACTTTTCAAAAGAAAACTGTTTAGGGAAGGGTGGGTTTGGCGAGGTCTTCAAAGGTCAGCTTTTCGGAACTAACATAGCAGTAAAGAGACTCCATGAAGGCCGCGATGTTGGCCAGTTCAGACAGGAGGCGAACATACTGACCCGTCTGCGGCATCCACACATCGTGCTGCTTATGGGTTGCACTGCTGATGGAAAATGCATCGTAAGTGAGTACATGGGAGGTGGAAGTCTCCATGACCGACTCAAAGGCATGTTTGGTGGACCACTTACATGGGTTGATCGCATACGCATTGCATCTGAAATGGCGTCAGCGCTCGCCTACATGCATAGCTTGGGCGTTCTACATCGGGACTTGAAGCCAGCAAATGTGCTGCTTGATCAGAACAAAGGGTCCAAACTGAGCGATGTTGGTCTTGCAAAGCTTTTCAAGCCTGGAGAAATGACGAAAGGAACCACAACCTGGAAAGTACAGGGCACTATTGGTAAGCGATTGCTGCCTTCAAAATTCAGCTTGCACCCTGCACCCGCAGTTGTGACGTGCATATATGTGGTTTCAAAATCTTTGCACCAGAAACTTAATTTCATTCAATGCTGTAGTACAGCTGTTGTACAGCAGAGGCTCAAACGCGTCGCTGTTGATTCTGTCAGGTTATTTGGATCCCCATCATATTCGTTCAGGGCAAGCAACAAACAAGTCAGACATCTACTCTCTGGGCCTTGTTTTCCTTCAATTGATCACCGGACACACTCGGGTGCAAGATGTGCACAGTATTCTGGGGAAGTGCAACTTCTCCACACCCCAACGAGACCTCGATAAAGCTGTGCCTGTCTTCCTTGACCGCCTTGACAGCAGCGCAGGAGAGTGGGACCACAACATCGCACATCATATGATCCGCCTTGCGCTGCAGTGCACAGAGCGCGATGAAGGGTGGCGACCAGGTCTGGAAGAGTCCATTCAGCCATCGCTGCAGCGGCTGCTTGAAGAAGCGGAGTTGGTTGAGTCGGAGCGGGTTACTCAGCAGCTTGCCCCTGCGAGGGGGAAAGTGCCGGAAAAGAAGCAATTAGCAGTTTGTGTTGGGAAGGCCTTAGTGAGGACGAAAAGTCTTCCACTGCCGGACAAACTGTGGGACAGAGAGAAGGAATGTGGCAATGCGGTGCGGATTGACGTTTCTAGAGGATCAGGGAAAGAGGTACTTTCGTTGTTTATCCTCAGTGTTGCAGAAGGAGTTTTCATCTCGCTCTTTTTTTTTTTTTTTCCCTTTTTAAGATTGATGAACTGGAAGGCCTCGACCTTTCCTTGTTATAATGTTCATTACTTGCAAAAGGAATTCACGTGCCAATACAGATCCTGCGTACGTGCGTGAAGAAATCTCTAGGTCTTGCTGTCGGCGAATTAAAACTTATCCTCACATGTGCTCGGCGTTTGTGATGTGTGCCCGCAGCACCTGCAAGATTTTGTGCGTCAAATTGTGCACTCTCCAACGAGAGCCTTTGTCTCCGAGTGGCAGGCTCGCTTGAGCTCCATCCACAGCAGCCTGCAGCGGAGAAGTGGCAGCAGTCTGTCTCTGTCCAGAGCTGCAAACCAAGAGGTCGGACTCCCATTTGCGGATGACTCTGCCACACCGGACGGAGTTATCTCACACGGCAACAAAGGCTCGCCAGGGGGCAGCACAAGGTGCAACAGTGGTGCAACGCAGGTTGAATTGCCGCTGCAGTCTCTTGGCTCGCTGGCGAATGAGAAAAATCTCCTGGAAGCAGACAGGGATATGGGACTGGGAAGAGTCGGAAGAGACAGAAGCAAGGACGGAGAGGAGGGCTCTCCTTCTGTAGGAGGAGGGGCCTCGCAGGGCTCTCCTCAGGTAAGGCCTGCAATAGGAGGGACTGTGGAAGACGTTGCGAGCTTGGAAACTTCCAGCAGCAGAAGTGCAAGCTGGTCTACTGCAGAAACAGACAACCTTCAGCTAAACTTTGATACCTCCGAATCCCCCGGCTCAATAAGATCTGTCGCGGATGCAATGATTTTTGGAAGTACACAGGACCGCAGTGCTTGCAGGACTGACGATCTATGGAGAATAGGGTCCGTTCCGAGCTGGCCATCAGAGGCCACCAGTGGCTCTGTAACTCCTGCAGGAGTAGATATTATACTGGAAAATAAGGGCGGAGGTTGGACCGTTACAAGAGAGGAAATGCTTCAGAATCAAAGGGAAAGCGGGAACGCACGTCATGGTAACCTGGAGGATGGACGCTTGCAGGAGGGCAACTGGGTCATGCAGGGGGATCTGGTCAGTTCCCCTCATCGCGGTCTTTGTCTATCTAACAGTCATGCTGATCCTTTTAGTAAAAGGTGGAAGCTGAATGCATTTTAACGATTTTCCTTCCTTCGTTTCGTTCCTTTCACGCAGGAATGTAAAGCCGCTTCATATCTTTTGGCTCGGATGAACTTCAAGCCTGATAGCGACCTTGTGAAGGCGGTGCGCTTGCTTGAAGCAGCAGCCGCACGAGGGAATGCGGGCGCTCAGAACAGCCTCGGGCTCTGCTACTTTCAGGGCTGGGGAACCCGCCAAAATTACTCAGAAGCTGTGAGACTGTTCAGGTGTGCTATTGAGAATGGAAGCTCAGTTGCGGAATGCAATCTCGGGTGCTGCTATTGGGATGGAAAGGGAGTGGCCCAGGATAGGGCTGCCGCAGTCAGATGGTTCCGCAAAGCTGCCAGAGGAGGCTATGCTTTAGCTGAACTTATCATGGGAATTTGCTGCTTGCGTGGAGAAGCTGACTCGGAGAGTGCTGCGGTGGAAGCGGTGGAGTGGTTCAGCAGAGCGGCAGAGCGTGGAGATTCTGAAGCACAGACCCATCTCGGCTTCTGCTTCGCCGACGGGATTGGGGTTCCAAAAGACGTTGCCAAAGCAGCTCGCTTTTGGGGAGAAGCTGCAGAGCAGGGCCACCCAGTGGCTCTGAATCAGGTTGCCATGTGCTATAATTTAGAGAAAGGGGTGCCACAGAATCATGAACGAGCCTTTCAGTTGTTCCAAGTGGCAGCAGAAATGGGGCAGGCAAATGCGCAGGTATGTTTAGGGAATTACTACTACCGGGGGAGGGAGGTTGCGCCAAATGACGCGGAAGCTGTGCGACTGTTCAGGCTTGCGATAGATAGTTGCGAGCAGCTGAAGGAGTTGAGGTCGAAATGGGATTTGGCAGACTCCTTTGCAGTGCAGTTCAGGGTTGGCGATCCGTCGTGCGCACTGCAGCCGTCGCAATTGATGAACGACTTCGTGTATGATGTGGACGAGACGCTGAGCAGAGCACTGTACTCCCTCGGGGTGTGCTTTGCTAACGGCCATGGCGTGGAGCAGAATTACTCGGATGCAGTGGCTCTCTATGCCCAAGCTGCAGCAGCTGGGAATGAGAATGCCATGTACGACTTGGGGGTGTGTTATGACAGGGGTAGAGGGGTCCCGCAAGATATTGTTGAGGCAGTAAAGAGGTATCGGCAGGCTGCGGAGAAGGGCCACGGCATGGCTCAGTTCAATCTCGCAGTCTGTTTGGAGAATGAAGAAGGTATTGGCAGAGATCTGAAGGCAGCGGTGGACATGTATATGCTGGCAGCCAACAAGGGCATTGTGTCGGCTAAGTTCCGCCTGGGGCTCTGCTACTACTACGGCCGAGGAGTCGCGCGGGACTTCACTCAGGCCTTCCGCTGGTGGCTGGCCGCTGCGGAGGACGGCCTCCCGAATGCCATGGTCAAGGTGGCGCAGTGCTACAGTCTCGGCCATGGGGTGCGCAGAAACCACGAGGAGGCAAAAGCATGGATGCGCCGACAAGAAGCTGCTTCCAACTGATGTGCTACTTAGGGCAACAGCCGGTCTTCTAGCATGTATGTAGAATAGTCCCATTTTTAATAGTTTCGGGGAAGGGGTAGTATTTGATTGCTGGGGTCCCATGCGACTGCAGTTGATAAGGTGACATGGCAAACTATGTGTCGTAGATTTAGGATACTGTACTTTTCTCGTGCTGGGAACATGCAGGAACTGGCAGTAGCAGAGTTATCTCCTTCTTTGGAGAAAGGGGTTGAACCTCGTCACATGTACTGTAAGTTAATAAGTGCGGTTAGTCGACAGGGGAGATGAACGGGAACCTGTGCCCTTCCACTTCTATGAGCTCAAGAAGAAGGGAACAACGCGCACTGGACAGTGCGTGGCTAGCAGTGAAAGCTAAGCGGTCCCACAAGTCCTTCCTCTGCTTCTTTCTGTTGTCCTTCCATTGCGACTTGTACTCGAGTGCCTGACTCTTTAGGCTGTCGTGGACGAAGGTTACCTTGTTTTCCTGAAGAGCCTTTGACATGGCAGTTGACAGGATTCCTTCCACCGGATCTCAGCAAGCCGACGTGAGAGTGAGTGCGGGGGTGAGAGAGAGTGAGAGCCGCTTGTGCCATGCGGCACGCGCATCGATCATCGATGCATGCATGCATCCATGTCGCCACTCGTGCGGCAATCGTACGGCTCCAACGGGAGGCCGCCCTGACCGTACCGAGGTGTCTCCGTACGGCACGGTGCATGTCGGTCGTGTCGGTCAGGCCGGGCGATGTTGGTGGCGGCATTGGGGCTGCAGGCGGCCGTACAAAGCCTTGCCAGACGACCGCAGACGGCCGTACAAAACCAGGCCAGACGGCCGCAGACTACCGTACATATTTGTACAGGGAGAAGCCAGGAGGCCGCATACGACCGTACTTCGCCGTACAATGTCAGGCCCGCCGGCGGCCGACGGATGGCTCCTCGCGACACGACTGACGTGGCAAGAAAATCTACCGTGACGTGACCCGGTCCTCAAGTCTCACGTGGATTTGAACTCCCATCGGACGGTCTGCGCTCGTCCAAACGTGCAGCCGCCGCCTTCCACCGTCGATTGCGCCCGCCCGCACGCCCCCGCCAGCGCGGCGCCCACACGGCGCCGGCGTGCCGGCCAATGGCGGGGCGCCTCGGGCCCCTTCGCAATCTTCCACGCGCCACGTGGCGCAGGGAACTTCGGCTGCGGGGGCTCGGCCGTCGATCACCATCTGCGCCGTCCAGCGACTGACACGTGGCTGTTACCCCTCGTGCAAAGCCTCCCGCCTCGTCCATAGAGAGAGAGGGAAGCCTTTCGCTGGTGAGGGCAGGAGCGAGAGCAGGTCTTGTCGCGCCATGGCTGCCGCTCTGAGCCTCCGCATGGCGACTGCAGCAGTATTCATCACGCCCAGTGGAAGCCCGTCAGTTGGAGGCGTTGCGGCCGAGGCGCAGGTGGCTCGAGGGGGTATCCGAGTGCGAACGAGCGGGCAGCAGAAGCGGCAGAGCTGGGCGGTGAGGGCCGCTGCAAGCGAGGACGACGCGGCGGTGAGTGTCGGCGTGGCAGGGACGGACGAGGAGCATGGCATATATCCTTCAGGAGAATGGCCCGCTAACTTCTCGCTCTCCAACTACGAGGACCTCTCGCATCACTACTCGCCAGTGATCTTCCGCAGTGAGGTATGGCTGCTAGTCAAATCCTAAACTACTTGCATTGCTGTTTGTGGTCTAACCGCATTCCAAAATGCATGTAGATGTAGGGTTTCTGTCGCTTCTTGGAATCACATATCTTGGTCGTTTGAACGTCGGCTGTTCTTTTGCTGGTGCGGCGTGTAGGCCCAGCCCGACACCATCTTGGCCGATGTGATGACGAAGGTGGTGCACACGGCCTCGCCGGAGGACTTGGTGGGCGCAGTGAAGCACCACTTTGACGAGGTGACGGGGCTGCCGGTGGTGGGCGCGGACTTTAAGTGCGTGGGAGTGCTCAGCCGGAAGGATTTGGAGAAGTCGCTGGGAGGGGTGAGCTTGCCGGCCGCGCGCCAATTTGCTTTCTTTGGTCAATTCTTGCAGACCATTGACGTTGGGTGCCAATTCTAGTCGCCAAGTTTGTCTGTAAATCTTGAAATGTAAATTACTTTGTAAACAGGATGCGAAGGTGAAGGACGTAATGACGAGCCCAGCGATTACTATACCTGTCGATAAAACCGTGCGAGGTGAGTGATATGATTTGTACAAGCACTCTGAAGAAGCTCTCTAGTCAAAGCTGCGGTGCAAGTTCCATTTGTTTGCTGTCGCTGGGAGATAAATTTGAAAGCCGCTGACATGTTAACTGCGGCTTCATCAGATGCTGCGGTGGTCATGCTGAAGGAGAAAGTGCATAGGCTCCCTGTCACAAATGATGGAGATCAGGTGGTTGGTAAGTTCTCATGCTTCTTTTTTAAATCTTTCTCATTATCTGGTCGACGGCCTCGAATCTGCCTTGGAGTCTTTATGATTTATCGCAGCAGGTTCTTCGGTGCCAGACAATGCTGAAAAAGATGTTTTTGCATGCCCTGTCTCAGGAATTGTGACGAGAACCGACATTTTTACTGCGTTGGAGGGCCTACCGTCCAGGGACTAGGGCCAGCCTATTCCTTTCGGCTGTATAAAGACGATAATGAAGTGATAAAGAAAATAGCAGCTGTGCAGATGCGTAGATGAGGCATGTTTCAGTTTGTACAGGACTTGAGCTTAGCCATAATGACGACAGCTGCTAGGAAAGTTTTCACACAGAACGCACTTTCTCAATGTGCAAACAAGATGTAAGTTTGAGTTAACTGCTTGAAGTGTACTGCCTTCGATGGCTAAAGTCACTGGTTGTGCGGAGAGAAAAGAATGCGAGGATGTGAGCTGTGGCTAGCTCAAGTTTGGACTTAGAAAGTTTGAAACGGAACCGAACCTTGTCGTGCAAGGGTGGGTGTTTTTTACCCAATGATGAAAGCTCGCCACATCTGGGAATGCTCTCTGTACGCGGCAAACTGGAATTGGCGCATGTCTTTTAATGGAGCCTCCACGCACTTCGGGTTTTCGACCCACACCCGCAACTCCTGTCTGCTCGAGAGCAAGGCTGGGGTGGGCTTCACGGAAGCGGATATGAAGCAGGGAAAGCAATGGCGGAGGCAGTCCACATAGTGTCGTATCATGTGAACACTTTAAGCCAGATTCGTGCGTATGGACCGGTGTCCAGTGCAGCAAAGACTATCGTGTCATTTACTTGTATGCTCTAAAAACCACATGAACCTTTTCTTCTACAAAGGATGTGGCATTGATTTCACGATCAATGCCACATTTTCTTCTCGTTTTTGGGAGGGAACTGGGAAGAGAGAGAAAAAAGCCCCAGGGGAGGTGTTTCCAGAGACATTAAAGGAAGCCCTGATCGTTATCACTCACGTTTGGAAACGACTGTCTAACAATAGTTCGCCGTTTAGCAGCCGATTTCAACAACGACATTTAAGGCCTGTTTCGCACGATTTGCCTCTCTGTGACAAAAAACCTGTCAGTGAAAAAAAAACAAGATTTCCTTAAAAAAAAAACAGAAAAAAACGGCTGGACTCGCAAACGGATAAACAACACAAACAATAAAAAAACCTAGACTACGGAAAATAAAGAAAGGTTTATACGAAATTAAACATCGCAACTTATGACTGTTTTCCTTCTTCAATCACATTTTGGTACTCAAAAGCTCTGAAATGGCCAGCTCCCTTAAGCCTTCCTGTGTGCATGCAACAGTTTGGCCCACGGTAGTCCAAGCACGTTTTCTGTAGATCAATCCTTATTCCCAACAGTTTTTTGGGCACGATGACTTCTTAAGAGTTGCACAAAAACCATGCTGATGTTCCAGCGTTCCTCATGACAGGGCTGCGAATGCCACAACCAGGGGATGACCGTGTTGTGCTGGCAAGCCTCAGATGGCCGACGAGAACAAGACAGTAATGAACATTGAAACCAGAGGCAGGGAGGTTCACTTTCATTGTCTCAAAGACGAAGCTGGATTGGTCTCTCATAAAGCTATGAGTTATGAAGGAGGGCTCTATCTGGATAGCTCGAAGCCCCCTCTTAACCATGCGAGCAGTGGCTGCCATAATTCAGGCGTTGCTCACTTTGTTGCAGTTGTGTTTGCGGTGGTACACTGAAGCCGTAGGAGGACATGTCAATCTAATCTGGTTTGACTTATTGAAATATGTGCACGACAGAGTTACCGACAGCTTATTGGTTTCAAACCTATGTACAGTAAATACCACTCAGCTGGCCAAATGTCTCACGCTTATGTTGACGTGTTGCTTGCAGCATGACCCGAGGGGTCCTGCAGGCCACTACCACGGCAGGGAATGCGCCTGCCAGGCGGGCTTACCACAACGAATACGCATTGCCTCCTGCAAAGCGACCACTTCAGAGGCGAGATCAATGACGTTATTTGGCTCGCTGAGGAGCGTCAGAGAATGCGTTCAGCCTTCTAAAAATGTCCTCGCTGGTAGCTTTCTGTGTATCGGTGTTCCAAGGACCCCCTCACGCGCAGTGGACGTTACTCGATGCTGATTGCCACCCTGCCTCGTTTCTGTAAGTCCGCTGCACATCTGCCACTGGAAATGTCTCTGCAAAAGACTTCTCTCACGCCGTCAGCTCTCCCTCATTGCAGTCGATTACTTCGGCAGCCGCATAAGGTAAGCTCTCGCTCTCTTCAAAATTGCCCCTACGGACTTCACTGTTCGCCTCCCATCTGTTTCTCTGCAGCTAGCATCTCCTCTGCCTGCGCCTGCACCATCACATAGTTGCGCGTCATCAGGCCATATCCATGAGCAGACATGACACCAGAAACCCTATAATCGCTTCATCCGTTAGCAAAAAAAGGCAAAAACAAGTCTGATGAACAACCCAGCAATTCAAACAGGGAGACTCTACCTAAATACGAAACCAACATCTCGTAACTCATATTCAACGCCCTCCTTTCTCTGTCTATCAATATTATTATATGAGGCTTGAATACATTTTTCAAATTTACATCACATGGAAACATAGAGGAGATGATGAATGGACAAGCGAAGGGGCAGAAAATGCTTGCAGTAGATGTCACTGCATAAGGCAGGCGTGGTAGTAACCCTTCACAGCCTTTAGCTCTATTCATCTGTCTGCCTTAGCAAGCAAGTGTGCACATGTAATTATCCGACAAAGTAACTATACTCCGCTTCCAGTTCGTGAAAAGACAAGCCAACAGAAGAAGAACACCATATCCTTTAGTACAACCCATAAAGCTCCAAATCTTTAAGCAAGAAACTGCAGCAATTGCGCTGATGACTTGCATGCCTCTGCAGGCTCAGCGCGGCTCACACCAGGCCACTAAGCAATGCAAAGTCCATTCCAACAAAGAGCTATACTTGAAGAACTTATGTAGCCTGTTGGGAACTGATAATAATACCTTCAGCAGCGCCTCCATCTCCAGAGCCTGTCTCTGCTCCAGAACACGCCAAGCGATTGCCATGTCGTACTCAATAGTGTTCGGCTGTGAGCTGTGGGAACAAACAACTCCTTTCCTCTGCACCGCCGTCATGTCCAGACAACCATTCGTCATTCGCCCTTCAGTAGAAACAGAATCATCTAAAAACTCTCCTTAACCCTTCGAACGAAACCTTTCCCAGTTGCACCCCCGAGAGTCTCGCCCTTACGTGGTCCCCTGCCCGTGCTTGCCGCCCGAACCGATGCCGCGTGTCCTCCATGTGTCCGGGGAAGGACGCCTCCGTACGGACGGGCGGGGCCTGCGCCTCTCGCGCCACAACGGGCCTGCATGGAGCGGCCGTTGTACCAATCGGGATGCAATGAGAGGGAGGGGTCGTGTTGGAGGTCCATTGCCATGAAAACAATAGGTGGCTTCATTACTGGCCAGCTCTCGACTGCCAACAGTCATGTTCGAAACTAGCCATATGGTTCAATTTCCCGCTTTGTGCCAAGGCAGTTCGTGTCTTCAAATGTCACAGCACTCGTCAGGTGGGCATTCCAAGACGTGTAAGTTACTGGACACACAACAACATGCGAGTCGAGCAGCCTTGAGACATATGTTGTTGTATGGCCAGTAAATGACATGTCTTGGAATGTGCACCAGACTACTGAATGAATGAGCAGAGCGAACAAGAATGTGACTTAAGTTTTGGTAACGACTCCAAACTCAACATAGAGGTAATTGGAATATGGGAACCTATTGATGAGTATGCAAACGAGCAAGCGCAATTTTCCGATTCCTTACCGCAAGTTTGGTCCATAAACGAGGCACTTCTGTGCAAGCAGGTTGAGGGCCAGTTCCAATGCTTCATTTGACTCCATAATCACCACTGCTTTGCCTGCACCATTTCTTCTCCCTAAACCTGTCAATATGGAAAGTCTTTCTTCCCTGAAAGACTGAAAAGAGAACAAAGACACGAAGAAAGCAGCAACCGAACAAAAGAACGCACCTAAGTTCACACTGTAGCATGGAACCATGCGCGCTCCGGAGACCGATGGCAGGACATGCTTGAGCTTCACCTGTGCCTTTACCCCCATCCATGAGCTATGTGCCATAGACTCTTCGTTCCAAATCAACACGCTTTAAATGTGGATTACACAATGTGTTCAGGGGTTAGACTCGAGCACATGTAAACAAGACTCGTTTCAACAATCGCACAAATTAGTTAGAGAGTGCAAACTTCACATTTTGGGCGAAGGACGACTTCAGACTGCAAGAAAAAAAACATAACACAGCTGACCAACACGCAAGCATTAAGATTCTAGTGATAAGACTTCTGCAAGCATGTTCGGTGAGGGGGCCAATCTCACAATCTGAAGTCATATGCGGCCTAAACAGAGAAGGAGATCATTACAGCAATTTGTCCTCCCTTTCGTAGAGGCAACATGGCGGTACTATTACTCCACAATTCAAGTCCTCCTAACCACCCACTGCTAAGGGAATAAGTGACGAGGGTGAGAAAGCCAACCTCCAAATCCCTCGATGTGAGGGAGGGGTCCAAGTTGTCCAACACAAGCACGCGGCGCTGTTTCAGCGCGAGGGCCACTTTGTCCGCCCACTGTGCCCCGCCCTCTCGACCGGAAGTAGTCAGCTCTAACCGGAAGTAGTCAGCTCCAACCGGAAGTAGTCAGTTCCAACCGGAAGTAGTCAGCTCCAAGCCTTGCCTCACATGCAGCCTCGGAATCACCTTGCTCACCTCGACGCTTATGCGTTCATCAACATGTTGCCTACATGCAGGAAGGGTCCGTGGCTGATTCTGCTAATGCTAATTGACCACCACATGTGATTCATCATACATAGCAAAATTTTGCAAGTTCTGTTCTTTTATATGATATGCAGGAGATGGAAACGATGAGAAGAGCTGCTACTCCTGATTGTGGTTCGCAAAACTGAAAGCCCACCGTTCGCTTGAACACCAATTTCGGCACAGTCTGCAACAGATCCCACATTAAAAGCAAGCTCGGTGTTAGTCAAAAACCAGATTGCAGCTCCACCGCCGCACAGCAAATCAGAGTATCCTTTCCAAAGCTGAGGATACAGTTCAGAAAATGAATGAATGAATGGTGACAGTTCATCAACGCAGAAATTGCACAATTAAAAGTTTACTTTTGTGTCACCAATGAACACAGCCAGAGCTTGAACAACCCCTGAACCCTCCTCTGACCCAAGTTCAACATCGGACAGGGGACAAACCATCGGCTCCTCCGCTGCTCCCGCACCGTCTCTCATCCCACACGACTCCACTTCCCTTGTCTTCACTCTGAGCCCCTTCTGCCCTGCAGGAGTGGGAGCCTCTCTATGCGATAGCCCATGTGTGGTGGTAGCGCCATCATCAACATGACGGTCCATTTTCCCTCCCAGAGCAGCAGCTCCCAGCTCGCCCTTTCCCCTGCCCTTGTTATTGGGGGTCGGTGGGCCCCACACGTCCCGCATTCTGGCCTTGACCTCCGCCGCCTTCGCATCCGAGGGCTGCAGAGAGGGGGTGCGCCGCTGTACGGCTTCTTTGTCGGACTCTCTATCCCTTTTTTTGCTCCCTGAACTTTTCTCAAGCTTCGCCGCTACGCTTTTGTCTCCATCACCGCGAGCCTTTGGGACGGCAATGTCAACAACAGGCGAACCCTCACCCACCACTGCCTCTTTGGGTTTAGGAGTTTCCTTGTAATTCGAGTCGAGATTGCTCGCGGGTAATGCTCTAGGGACCTTGAACTTGTCGTTCGCTTTCGACGATGGTCTGCATGTTTCTGGAATTTCGTTCGCTTTTCTTTTCTTCTCCTTGGGCTTAACTACGATAAGATTTGGTTTCTCAATCGGCACGCTCTGGTTTTCCTCTGACCTATTTCCTGGCATATTAGAAGTGCCTTTCCTGGCAGAGAATGATCCACCCTTTTCCTTTTCTTGCACAAACGAGTCAGCTCGGTACGCCTGATTTTCCAAAATCCTGCCAAGGATTGGGCCCGTCATGCTTTGTCTATTTTTTTGGGCTGCAGCCTCAACACTCCTTCCCTTTTGAGTTGCATCAGTCTCAGATGTTGGCTTCACAGTTTCTATGTTTTGCACTTTCTTCACTGATGGCTGGCTGACTCCCCCCTCCTTACAACTCACGGCCCTTTCGTTGTCATTACCACCAGAGATAACTAAATCCACTGCATTCTTGGTCGTTTCACTTGAAGTTCTTTTGAGCTGAATCTCCTTCACCGACTCATCCTCGTCTGCTGCACTTGGCCTGGGAGAATGCACTGCGACATTCTTCTTGCCAGGAGAAGCCGAGCCCACAACGAAACGGTCGACTGGCTCAGTCACTTGCAATGCTTGGCCATCCCTTCCCAAAGCGAACCTTTTCCGAGCACTGTCCTCGGCCTCCCTGCCATGCAAATGCTCTGCGATGCAGCCATCGCCGCTCCCTACACGGGTAAGTGCATGTGCTCTTTCGGCTCTCAACTCCAAGGTCGCATGTCCATGTTCATGTTCATGTTCAGGTGGTCCTGAAAACTGATCCTCTCCGTTTTTTCTTACACCAATGGGCGTTGGACCAATTTCGCATTCTGCAATCCCCTTGCTGAGGTCATTGCCTCTAAGATCGCGATTTTCTACACTATGAGCAAGCTTTCCTAGGCCTGAATCTGTCTTCTCGGATTGGACCCCAACTTCCCTCGGGTTGCTCTTGCAACCATCCTCTCGCTTTTGCGCACTACAAAACTGCTCTCCCTCGCCGCTCTCCTGCAAGAGGAGTTGGGTATAAGAAGCAGGTCTTCGATTTCCAACCACGACTTCATTTGTCACTGTAATGCCTTCTGCCTGTTGCCTCTCAATATGTGCTGATAAATGTGAAAACCATTCAGGTTTATTGAACATGGCTTCTGCTGCAATGAATCAAGCCAACCCATAAACAAGTTCAACAACCATGTTTACTGGAACCTTAAATGGCTAACAAACCTCATACTAACCATGTCGTAACCGCAACTGCCCCTACAGTAGAAGTAAGAAAATGCTTGCCGAATTTAAGGACATAGCAGTCTAATCATTTTAATGGCTGCTCTCACCTGGCATGTCCACGAGTGCTTCGTCGACTGAATTCAGAGTATTCGCGGTCGCATCATAAATTCGTCGGAACACAGCATCCGCACGGGAGATGTCCAGATATTTTGGCAGAGGATTCTGAGGGTGGCTCGCTAAACACAGCACAATGGCTTTCCTTGATATAGCATACTGCAACCCAAGGGATGGAACTTGTCAACACGTTGGAAATTCTTCTGCCGAAGGACAGAAAATTTACAGCAACGACATGGAGCGCAAAAGGAAAAGCCTAAAACAAAAACAGTTTTCGGAGCAAAGGCGATGCCCTTACCTTTAAAGACAAAATGTAAAGAAGTAGCAGAGCTTTACCAATGGAAATGGCTCTACTGTACCATGAATGGACAAGAACTAGCGATTATTTGACTTGTATCCCAGAAACTTGGTAAAGTCAGAGTTCAAGTTCAGGTACTCCTGGAGGAGCTCGAACACCTTCATTATACAGATTGGACGGCAGAAAGCAGCCATTGATGGACCCACTCAACGTAAACGTAATAGCTACCAGTTCAAAAGGATGGCTTTCGACGGGGTAACTATCTAGCAACCGGAATCGAATCAAAGCCAACAATATCATGAAGTGGCAGGCAAATTTCGATATTTTTTTCAGACCTCCTAGTTGGCGCATTGAACGGTATGTAAGTTGCTCCCACAATGGAAAGCACTTGCAAACGAACCCAAGATGTAGCAGTACAAACATCGATGGTACAAACTAACAGCAACCCAAAAAATTAAAAAAAGGGAGCGAGGGGAGAAGATTTGGGGGTGGGGGGGGGAGAGGAAGGCTTGCCAATTACATGCATCCTATGTCCAGAACTAATTAAGCAAAAACAAGGGACACTGCAAAAAAAGTTTGTTTGGTGGAGTAAAGTCCTACCAGGTCAACCTTGTCTTCAGCCCCTGGCCCCAATCCTCCGGCCAAGAATAACTCGTTCGCATAGCGGTCTAAAATGTTCGGGCTTCCCTCCTTCAATTGCACTTCCTCCGGCCGAAAAAACCAGCGCACCCTCACGAACGGCCTCCCTGTTGCCCGCTCCCTCCATATGTCTCGAACTTTTCCGATGTGCGGAAGAGCATCTGGCCCCGTAGCAGGAAATGCTACGCAATCATTGATCTTAATCTCCTCTCTTCCGATGAAATAAGAACTATAATAATCCAATTTCCCCGGCCTCGACTTCCACGCCACGGCTGCCATTGAACACCGCATCCCCCTCGTCAGCTCTTCTCCCACGCGCTTTTCCAGCTCGCAGCCACGCCCCTCCCTCCTCCCTCCTCCCTCCTCCCTCCTCCCTCCTCCCTCCTCCCTCCTC
>CM074804.1:6427947-6515759 GCA_037447605.1 Zygnema circumcarinatum
TAGAATCCGGGCAAAAGGTGAAGACTTTTCGATTGGACAGCGAAGGAAATTACATATCTTATGTCGCTCGTGTGTGGGGTCTGAAGTGCTACGTGAGTGTGATGAAGCACGAGTTTGCAGAGAGGAGCAGAGGCTTCAAGCTGCAGGAGAAAACAACAGAGAAAGGCGACAAGGATTTCGAGGAGAACTTTGAGCCGTGGCCCAATTTCGAAATTACTATTGGAGCGGACGGTGGCGATTCGGCGATCCTTGGTGGAGAGCCTGCTTACTTCAAATCGATGGTGGAGATGAGCCGATTGGAGGCGACCGTCGATCAAGCGGACCTTGTGCCGTGTGATGTGAGAAAGGAGGAGGAATCAGCGCCGTTGGATGTGAAGGTGGAGTCCGATTCGGAGGGAGCGTCACCGGTCACGCCGTGCTTGACATCCGGACCGTTGATCGGGTTTGAACGAACGAACGAGTCGGCTGACTTCGCTAGCATTGCTGCACTCATGATGGGTAGTGTTGCTGAACACCAAACCCTGCTTGTAGTTTAAGAGGGGGCGGATGATAGCAATAGGGAGTAGCCTTGAGTAGTGAGCTGAGGAGTCTCATGGTACCAAGGAAAGATGGATTGCCGTAATAGTATCCTCATAGGCGTAGGAACTTTTGGTTGTGTTGGGTGGCTAGGACCGAGAGGGGGAATGTTGGGTACAATAAGGGTATAGCCTAGAATTGTACGCTGTACGGTCCTTAGCCTTTTGTCGGCGGTCCTTAGGAGATTTGGTCACAGTCTGAACAGGGCGCTAGGGCGCTGTTCTTAGTGGGAACACGAGAAGTCTGAGTAGGACACGTGGAGGGCGGCGATAGGCCGCGCCACCACAGGAGTCTACTTAGAATTGATAAGTATAGTTTGGACACGTGGCGCGCAGCGATAGGCTGCGTGTCAGCTTTGTATTGCTTATTGCTTTAGTGGACGACCGTACGAAATGTCCGGAGCTTACGAGACGCATGGATGTACGGACGACCAACACAGGCGCTGGAGAAGCGCGCGCGTGGATGCGAAGCTTCGAGAAGGTCGGTGCGCCTTTGGAAGGAGGAAACTGTACGGACCTTCTCCCTCCTGGCCATGGCGACCCTGAGGGTGAGTTCCAGCGCGGTGCGAGGCGAGCTCCTGGAGACGTGGAGCATCACCAGCGACATGGAGGTGCGCTGTGCGGTGGAGCGCGGTGGCGCGCGGCGGCGTGCAGTAGAACGTGGAGTAGTGCAGCGCTTAGTATTTAAGTAGGAGTTGATTAGGAGTTAATCAACCTGAGAGTTCAACTTAATTCAGCTGTAGCTTGGCTCGTGTTGCCGAGTGTAGTTGCCTGGCTGTATGGGCAGCAGGAAGTAGGGGAGTTAGTCAGAGCATAGGTGGAAGCCTGAGGGCTTGACATAAATGCTTGTTTCTCTTCATTTCTTTATTAAGGAGTTTTGAGGCCGAGGAGCTTTCTCCTTACTTATTCTCTTTCGGTGTCTGCTTGATTGGATCGTTTGCTTTTCAGTGTGTGCACTTGAGGGTTGTATTGATTCAGACATTGCAAGCATGTCAGAGAGTGAGAGTAGTGGGAGGGACCAGGCTCAAATTGTCAACAAAAGCCACTGCGTGCGCCCAACCTCATCATTGTTGGAAACTAGAGCCCGGTCTCTCTCACTAACCTCACTCTCAGACATGCTTGCAATTCGGCGAAAAAACCTCCCCAAATGCACACACCGGAAAGGGAGAATGAATACTGAAGATAAAAACACCGAGAAGTGAAGAAAAAGGAGAACCCCCCCCCTTTGGCTCAAAACTCCTGAAATAAATAGAATTGTGACATACAAAGAAACTCAGATCGCATCTGATCTATAATGCTCTGCCCAGAAACTCCAATCTACTGCTGCCCATACAGCAGACCTCTACACTCAGCACCGCGAGCCAAGATGTAAGGTTCTAAGGGTTAATTAAACAACAAGCAGAATGCAAACTATATACTAGCAGCTGCAGCAAATCCACGTTCCCCCGCGAGCCACCGTGCGCCACCTCCCTCCATGTCCCTGGAGTTGCTCCGCGCCTCCTGGAGTTCGCTCCGCACCGCGCGGGAGCTCAGCCTGAGGGGCCGCCGTGGGCAACGGGAGTGTCCGTACCGAAACCTCGTACCGAAGCCTCCTTCCCTGGCAGACCGAAGCTTCCGCGCCCCTTCGCGCCTCCAATAAGCGGTACTGTACAATACTGTACTAAGCTTAACTAGCAGCCGCGCGGCCTATCGCTGCACGCCACGTGCCTAGACTACGCTTGTCAATTCTAATCAGACATCCAGTGGTAGCACGGCCTATCGGCGCCCTCCACGTGTCTTATTCAGACCTGTCGTCTTCCCACAGAACAGCAGACTGTGACCAAATGTTCTAAGGACCAGCGACAACGGCTAAGGACCGCAAAGTGTACTACGCCTATACCCCTATTGTACACTACAATCATAAGGTTCTTGGTTTGTCTCGATACCGCTGCCACGAGAAACCACGAATTTATGTCCCTTCTTACCGCAATTGAAGCAAGTCCCACGGAAAGCCGACCTCTTCCTGATTTGGTCGTCACTGGCTGTCTCTTTCATCCTCTCGGGAAAGGCTAGTCATCCCACGCCACGCCACGCCACTGGCTGGCCCTGCTCCCGGTCCCATACGCTGGTAAAGGGTTCAATCGGGGGAGCGTGAGGGGGATTGGCAGGCTGAGTGCAGCCTGCTGGAAACCAGCACTGATTAGGGTTTGCTGTGAGTAACTTGTTACATTTGGTATCAGACCAGATTCGATATTCTGAGGACTGTTTTATGGTTATTGGGTAGTGCGTCACCTCCCTGCTACTCTGCCTTTTTGCGGTGCTGCCTGCCAGTTGACATTGTCGGACATTGGGCTTACATTGGCTCACATTGGGGGACATTGGACGCGGTTGGAGCACGTTGGAGCAACTGCCGAGACCCTGGGGACATTATCCTGCATCGAAGGACCCACTGGGGCAGAGCTCCTCTCGGTGGCAGCCGCTGAACATTCTTGGTGAGCCATCTTTCTGTTCCTAATGGTGTATACACAGTCACGGGCCGTGGGGGGGGATGCTATAGATCCGCAGCAGCTTCCGATTGTGGAGGAAGATCCGGGGTTGGATGACCATCCGGCTGTGGAGGAGCAGCCTGCTACTCTGGAAACGGCTGGCAACAGTACAAGCGCAAGGCCTGCCGCAGATACTCCATTGACTAATGTGGAGGATACCGAAATCCCGCAGCCATTAAAAGGGATTGAAGTAGCAGAGCCTGTGATAGGGGTTGAGGAACAGACTCTGCCACCACCCTCAACTGAAGCTATGACTAGAGAAGAGGCCCTTAAGATGTGGGTAGCATTTGATCGTCTGCAAGGGCAGACCAGGCAAACACTTTGGGAGCTCAGGGATGCTGTGGCCTTGGCCCGGCAAACCAGTACCCAGATAGACCGGATGCGAGAGGAAATGGCGAAATTCCGTGAGGAGATACGCCAGTTGCTGAAGCCCCCTCCGGCCCGGCGCACTGGTAGAGCCAGAAGCCGAAGGTCCGGTTTAGCAGCAACTTCTGGGGGGTTGGGTTCAATGGTTGCAGCTACTGCCCAAGCAGTCCCTGCGACCCACCTTGTTGCAGAAGGCAACATGCAGGATATCCAACCTCCTGCTGAAACAGTAGGAGGGAGTCGTAGATCACCTCACCCCCCAGGGTTTGTGGCTGGCCCTACCCTGGACAGCTCAACTGGGGGTGGACCATCCGGTGGTGGTGGTACTCCTAGGGGAGACACTATTGCTGGTGAGGGATCTTCCCACGGGAGGATGGCACCTCTTGTGCCATCTTTTGATTGGAACTTGAGAAATAGGGCCGAGGTGACGCTTATTGACAAGTGGGAAGGGGTGAAGGGAGACTGCGCCATAGAGCAATGGTTGAGTCAAGCAGAAGGGTACCTCCGTGCCACCAACTGCCCACCAGATGCTTGGGTGAATTACGCTTACCCTGCTCTCCGGGGACAAGCCTTTAATATCTTTCAATATTTGCAAGAAAAGATTGGCACAGACTGGTCGCTCTTTTGCGCAGAGCTTCGTTGGCACTTTGGTGTGGTTAACCCCAACTGTGTAGCTTGGGAGAAGTATTATAGTCTAAGACAGACTGGTAGCGTACAGGAATTTATTCGAGCTGTACGGGAAACCGTGTCTCTTATCACGAAAGATAAACCTTCTCCCGCTAGTCAGTTTTACCAGATATGGTTTGGATTGAAGCCCCACCTACAAGACCTCTTGCGGCTGAATCCCAACACCTCTAAGCCCTGGGTTGCTGAGGATGCTGAGCTCTTCTATGACACGGCAATCCAAGCAGACATGCCCATTAGTGTTGAGCTATGTGACATTGCCACGCCTTGGACGTCAAATTGCGGGCGTCCTTTGCCCACAACAGGTAACACTCTAAGTCGTGGTAGACCTAGCCAGCCACCTCGCCAAAAGAATAAAGGCGGGATGAAAAGGAAGACACATAGAGACATGCCAGCTTCATCCTCGGGTAGAAAGATCCAGAAGTTAACTTAGGAAGAGGCGAAGAAACTGAAAAAGTAAAGTCGTTGTTTCCGTTGTCAGGCAACTGGACACATGGCGAAAGAACGTTCAAAGGGAGCCCGGAACCCGGTGAAAGGGGACGAGTTGAAAATCAACCGGCCCTCTGTAGCTTAAGAGTCGTTGCAGGTGTAAGGGAGAACCTAGGAACTATGATTACTAGCACTAAGGGGATGGTGGTACCCTCTCATTTTGACTCTTAAATGTGCTTGGTAGAAAACCAAATAAGCGCGATATTCTTGTTGCTACTTGTCCTGAGTATTTCAATGATAGCCTATTCGTGTGTTCCTTGGTGATGACTCCGGATGCTTTCTTGAGTTGTGCTGACTGTTGAGCATGAGATTTGGATTTTGAATCTATTTAGTGAAGATGCTTTGATTGAGTGTGTCTTGCATGTTTTGCGAATGCAACGCACGAATCCATACATGAATGGATTCCACATGTTGCTCCTGCAGCACATACCCATCAAGGCCATTAGCCATGTTCATTGGCGTGTGACCAAAACATGGTGGAAAGGGTATCGGATGGTGAGATGGCTCAGTGAAGTAACAAGTGAAATTTACAGACTACCATACCTTGTGGTTTGGCGTACTTTAAGCCTACAATACCACATATTACCACATATTATTACAATTACCACATATGGTATGTTTTATGTTTCATTTGTCCCACCGTGCAATGACTTGTAGTGGGTTGATTGCCGGCGCACCTCCTACCATACTATTTGACTCAGGCGGTAACACTGTCTTTGATAGTTCATCGTTTATCGAACACGTTTGGATGACTGTCACCCCCTATTCTGATAATGTGGTTTTCAGCCATGGGCAATTTGGAACTATCCTTGGCATAGTCTTTGCTCCCATTCATGTGCAATCCTTTTGTAGGCGTATTCACTTCTTTATCACTGCTCTTGCACCAGGGGTTGATTTGTGTTGTACAGCCTAGAAACTGGACAACTTATGGGACATTGACTCTCTAAGTCATAAAAAACTTGGGTGCAGACAATAAGCGACAGGGATGGTCATGTGGGCGCAGATGCAAAAGAGTTCTAAGTTTAGTTCACAGGATTGTGATGTGACAAACTACACATCTTTTGGGCGTACAGACGATAGCAATGCGCGATGCAACTAAGGGGCAAGGAGCACAGACTGTGAACAGAGATGCGACATAACAAATGTTCACAGATATGGTATGAAAACTGGAACAATGAATGTTTCGATTAAGCGCACAAAAAGATTCATGTAAACCGTGGTGACAAGTTTAGGAAACTTGTACAAACGTGAAGGTGAAGCATTCAAATGAACCTAAGTGACTATCTACTGAAAATGGGACCAAAAGCCGGCTATGGCAGGTGAGAGATCATTAAGCCGATAGTCCAACCCCTGCATTCCGGCATCCGTGACAGGGTCAAAGGGTGTCAAACTACTTAAGCAGCCCTATGGGGAGTTGCTAGGTACCCTAAACCTTTTATGGGGAGGTTTACACCTCATACTATCGCATAGGAGGGTAATGCGTCGTCGGGTGTTGGTAGTGAGCTGAGGGGGTAAAGTAGTTAGTGGCAGCCGTAGCAAAAGCGCTTCCGCAGAGTGTAGGATAGAGCCAGAGTCAAGAGTAGTTGACTACTTGCATCTATTGTATCTCTCTTTCGTGCAATATTAAGGTTTTTGATTGGCAAGTTTTCATCCTTATGCAATTTGTCACACAGTCCACAGCCTGAGTTGCAACGGTCAGCATGGTCAAGACAAATCAGAGCTAAGACAAAACTAGCGGGAGTTCAAAATTGACCCTGCATTTTCAACAAGAGGTACCAAAGCAGATAATGATATTCGGCATACATCCCTATCTTTATGGGAACTGACTACAAGGAGTGGCGGTGGCAAATGGACAACTTTACTTCAAAGCAAGGGATCGTTGAAGTACGTCAATGGGACGTGAGTAGGAATCTTTATTCCATTTTCAAGTACTCTGAAACCTCAGCATCAGAAGACCCAATGCGCATTCATCCATCATCCTCATTTCATTTCGTCCTATAATTCCACGAGTAGTGGAGCGCAAAGCATTTAGTTGAATGGAAGGTTGTCCAAATCTTGCCATTGTTATGGCCAAATCTTTGGGCAATTTTATTAGTGCTCGTCAACTGAGTATCTGCGCTTCACTTCACTTACAATAAGCCCCCCCTGAAAGACTTCCAATGAGACTTCAGGGTTCGTAAACAGAACCTACGACCGTATTCATCCCTTAGGTGACCCTTGCCACTCCATTACAGATATATCGAACAAATTGCTACAATTGTTCAACGTTTCTGATTTTGATTCTATTGTAACGTTATTAGATGCTTCTGCATCTCGTCCTAAACGAATGGTCGTCTGCAAGCCTGAAAGTGTACATTCTCTTGAACAAGCTATTCTATCCCCAACCTGCCCTGTAACACCGACGCAGTAAGAAGTTAGCGAACCACCCCCTATGCCCTGAGGTCCTCTGGGGCGAAGGGCATCATGAGCAGAGGCTTGAGCTGCACGTGGACCCGCTGCCCCACTTCGAGGGGCTGATCTTCCCAGTCGTATCTTTGCCTCACAAACTCCAACTTCTCCCCATCATCATAGCTCAGCTCCAGCTCAACCTGTGCAGCACATCAAACCTCCAAACAAGTTATCAGAGCGTGAACATGAAAAACAGGGCAGGATTTTTCTCAAACACTTTGTTTGGAGCTTGCAACAAAGACACGCAAGATTTGAGATCAGAGTGGAAGTAATGGTTGAAATAAGGGTCCATGCCATTGAACGAGCAGGAGGATTCTGCACACGGGCAGGACGTCATGTTTCATTCCGAGTCATTAGACTATCACCAGCCTCACACCTCGATGGAAGTGCACAGAGACGAACCTCAGATCCCATGTTGTTGACAAGAGTCACAGTGGCAGGAGTGGTATTTTTATCTCTTCTCTCTTCAAAGAAGAGAACTGCATCGTTGGGCCGCACCAACACCTGATTTACTCCCCATCCCATGCTTTTCATTCAGAACTCTTTCAGTCACTAATTTTTCCGTGCCTGCATTTCTTCAACCTTTGCACCTTTCCTTTTCTTAAAATTTGACATAAGTACAGGTTCAGAAGTCCCTAAGTAATTACCTAGAAGCAAAAGACAAATAATCTTCCGAAGCCATACAGAAACAGCTCGACGAAGCAATGGGCATTGTTCATTAGGGCCTTACCGAGGGCCTGCTGGTCCGAAGGCCCGAGCGCCGAACAGCCAAAGATGTTGCTCGGAAAATGTTTGGCTGCATAGCATCACCAACAAAGACCAAACATGCAAAGAATAATAATTCAAATAGCTAACGTTCTAGTTTCTATCGCTGACTGGAGAACTTTCTGTCAGACAGCAATCCCCGAACATGCAACGCAACGATTGAGAAAGCAGGACACAAGAGCAGAGCGTACTGAACTTAAATTCATGCAGGCTACCAAGCACCGAGAGGGCACATAAGCACTTCATCATCATGCCTCGAAAACTACCACAAAAGATGCAGCAAACTTTCGCATCATGCAGAGGAAATAAAATGAGTTGTGCTGCCCGTATGTGATGTTCAGAGGAAAATGGCCTTAGACGAGTTGACTCACATCGCACATGAAGTTCATGACAAAAGGAGAAGTCGGCCGTTGAAACACTTCAAAAGGAGGTCCCATCTGTCAGCAGAGGGGGCCGATCAACAATGCGGAAAACGTTAGCATTAGGCCAAATTGATGCGATGAAAACCTTTCTAAAATACTTCAAATGCCTTTCACATCCCAATTTAAACCTTTGAGCACAAACTTCACCAAATTGCATGCTCCATAACAACAAGCTTAACTCTCCTTGGCAACTTACCCCGAGCTCATTAGTTCAAGGGCTCTCACAAACGCACCTGCATTATTCTCCCTCGATGGAAAACGATCATGAGGTCGGCCATTTCTAAAGCTTCGTCCTGTTAAACAAGAGGCGTATCTCAGTAAGTCAAGTTACTTGGGGCCATCATATTGTAACCAGCCTCTCATCCATAAGATAGCCTGAATTCGTATCCTGCCAGAGTTGAGACTGACAAGAAGAGAACTGTGAAGGAAGCATCGAACCATGACGGACTGGACATCGAACAGGATAAAGTGGGATTCAGATGCTGAAAAAAAGGCAATGCCTAACAGCCATAATTCCACTGCCAACTGAACGTCAACAGTAGTCTACACTCTTGAAAAAAAGCTTAATATAAATCATTCCAATGCAACATTCATCCATCTACAATCGCATAACATGCAAACCTGTCCTCCCAGCTTCAAGGAGAGCCCCACAGGCATCTTAACGGGGCTGCCCTCAATCTACTGCAACAAAGTCTTCCTTCCAGCTCAATGCCAAAGGAATATGCAATTGGCAACCTCGCTTACTTGATACTGGCATGAGATTCAACCCTGACCTCCGTCCACAGATGAACTTTAAAATGGTAGCAACCTTACCTGATCGTGGGTAACAAATATCGTGGTAATCTGCAGAGCTTTCTGCAGCTTGCGCACCCAACTTCTCAGTTCTTGGCGAACGATGGCATCAAGGGCACCAAAGGGCTCGTCCAGCAGCAGGACTCGCGGTTGCGTCGCCAAAGCGCGTGCTAAGGCCACTCTCTGCCTCTGCCCTCCCGAAAGCTGCAAAACCCTGAAAGATGAGTCAGAATGGTTCACAAGCCTATGACACAAAATTGGGGTTGTCAAAGGACTCACAAGTTATCACCTCTCGCTCGGCTCTCCTCAGGAGGGACACATGGGATGCAACGAAGAAAAGTTGGGCTGCGGTATACAATGCTCAATGGCATCCGATAGACTACCACAGCCAAGGTACAATGAGCTGTTTGGAAGAAAGGGACGACTACCGGACTTCAGAAAGGAAAATTCACGCTTTTCCCTCATTAAACATGGGCATGGAATGCCTACCTGAGGAGGATAACGATCCCCAAGGTCTGACAGCTGTACAAGCTCCAACAAATCGTTTACTCTCTTCGCTAGTTTCTCCTGATGATCAGCACAATGAAACAAGTATTGAGAACATACTGCCCTTGTAGTATTAAGTGGTTAGTGGAATCAAGTTACGTACAAAGCAAAGGACCCCAGAAATGGACTGTGGCCTTCATCAGAAAAGTGTTAATCACCTCAGGAAGCAATCTACCCTAAACCCGACAGCCAATGGATAGGACCACGGAGCTTCCAAACTTTAAATGCCTGAAGC
Organism: Zygnema circumcarinatum; assembly: GCA_037447605.1. NCBI lineage: Eukaryota > Viridiplantae > Streptophyta > Zygnematophyceae > Zygnematales > Zygnemataceae > Zygnema > Zygnema circumcarinatum. The sequence continues at coordinate 6,437,795 of CM074804.1, forward strand.
GCTAAATTCACAGCATGCCATCCCCTCGTTTTCTCAAATCTAACATCTCTTTATTCTGCCTGTACGTCACCTTAGTTAGCTCGCCAGTTCGTTTCCTCGTGTTCAGTCCATACCCAATGTTCTCTTTCACAGTCATATGCTTGAAAAGAGCATAGCTTTGGAACATCACACCAACATCCCGGTCCTGAACCTTCACGCCTGTCATATCTTTATCATCAAAATAGATCTTGCCAGTTGTGGTGCTTTCAAGGCCTGCTATCATCCGCATGAGAGTAGTCTTGCCTGACCCAGATGTACCTGTAAGCCAATGGTTGCCGCCTGTCAAGAAACATTTCTAACAAAAAGGTGGAACCATATGACGACCATAGAACTTTTCTTGTTGTTGTTTGGAAATTGAGTTAAACAGTTCGCTTGTTTTCGAAAAAACGGAACATTAATTCAATGCTTTTCCAGCTCCTAATCTGAGATATTTGCACCGTCAATCAAATTCGGTGAATTCATGTTATTTGTTGAACGTGGACTAGCATTAGCAGGTCATGGGCGCTGGGAACTAGTGTTGCCAACTGTACAATATCAGCAAAACTCACTTTACGACCACCAATTATCGCTGCTCATAAACAATGCCTTCGTCTTCTTTAACAAAAAAATCAAGTTTCATTTGCAATTGCATTTTCAGTTTCATTTGTGAAAAGACATAAAAAGGTCCTAGCACAAATCCTGCATATATTACTTCATTCCCAAAAATAGACGTCATTAAAAGTTCAAAGAATACTACAAAGGATCTTCTCGGCCATATTGAAGCTGAACCACCAGTTGACAAATCAAAGTCCAGTGTCGACTGTACGATAAAAGACTCACCCACAAGAGCCACCATAGACCCCGGCTCCACATTTACAGAAACATTGTGAACAACTTGTCGAGCTCCAACAGAACGAGTCACAAACTGGAGTCAAGCCATGAAAACGCACAATAAGTCAAACAAGAAAAACCGGCCACACTTCACCTCCTATCCACATGCACATCTAGTTAAGAGTAATCACTATGAGAGAAGTGGATAATTGCATAACAACCATTTACTGACCATAAGCTGATCTGATGAATGGCAAGAAACAACAAAAACTTTCTCTCAAATGCCTGAATCTCAACTGCCACAGGCATAAGGTACCTTCGCCCGAGGTTGCATTTCAAAATGAGTTGAGAAGCATGGTACAGTACGAAACTTTAACTAGAGGGTACGCAGAGCAATACTTGTCATTTTGAGTGCTGGCTCACTGCATTTTCTGTGGGAATCTTCCATCAATCTGCTTCATTCTACCAGTGGGTACTAGCTGTGAAAGAAAGCAAACTGCCATATCTGTTTCTTAAATTTATCCCCCTTCTCCTCAACTCATCCGATTTCAAATAAATCAGACTGTAATGTAAGGGTTTAAAAATGCTGTCAGCTTATACAAGGATCAATTCAATAGAGTGTGGGCTGTCAAGCTTGGTCCACATAGGAGAATCTACTCACAGTTTTCGACACATTTTCCACTTTGATAGCTGTCGCTCCTTGCGAAGACAGCTCCTTCAGAACCTCCTCCCTCAATGCAGCGCGTTCATCTACCTCCGGAATGTATGGCGTCTCGTCCTCTTCCACCATGTCCTTGCTAAGTTCCCAGGGATTGGGAGGCAAAGTTAGAAGCTTCCCATTTTCTGTCTCTGCTCCTTCAGACTCCTCCTCCAACTTTCTCTCGTTTGTATTTCGAAATCCTAAGATATCACTCAGCTTGGTAAAAATAGCACGACAGCGCACACTGCGGCGAACGAATGAAGTGGATGAGTTTGGCGTGCTCGTATCTAATACTTTCCGAACACTCAAGGGGTTGGCACTTAAAAATGTGGAAAATTCACTACTGGAGTACGAGGAGCGAGTTGTGGAATACTGAAAAGAGGCGGCTTTGCAAGTAAGAAAACACTGGGCATGGTCTGCATAAATGCTCTTTCGATGACTAGCGAGAGCAAAGGCTGCGTGTGGCAAGGAAAGTGAAACACTCTTGTGAATTAACCGGCTTGAAAGGACACACGTACAAGTAAACTCATTGCAAGCGGTGTTGCCACTGAAAGGAGCCCTCAGGCAAAGGCTGCTCTGCAAGCCAGCTGATCCTACTCCATTTCTTGCTTTCGCAGCTAAACAATGCGATTCACCAAGCCATAAGGAAATCTCGAGAGTACTTTGCCAACGGCACAGTGCATTGGAGGAGAGGGATCGAATGTGAGTGCGGGAAGGGCCACAACGCCCCCTTCGGTCTCGGTTCAAACAGCTCTTTTTCAAACCTTGGTTTTCCGAAAGAGCAAAAGGGCTCCTTTCTAAGCAGCCGCTGCTGACGGTTTGCAGCAGCTCGGCCGCCATGGCCGCAGGACGCTCACCACCTCCACCTCCCCCGCCCCGACGAGAGCGTGGGCGCAGGACGAGACGCCATTGCAACCCGCGGCCATGGGCAGGCACCTTCCAATGGTGAATCGCCACGTTGGCACACTTGTCCACGTGGCTAGCCGCGTTTGGACAAGCGATCCGTTCGGGTGCCTCGCGTGCAGAGCACAGGTTGGACCATTGGACCAACCGTTGGATTCAATGGTTGGGAACCACTGGTTGCGACCCAGACGACCGTTGCCAATGGTTGTCAACCATTGATGGCAAGTTTTCTTTTATTTACTTTTTTACAACAATTTAAGTATGTGAATTTTCAATGTGATGGGTAAAGCCCATTGCTTTCAAAGACTACAGAAGGTGAGTTCGAATCCATCAGATGACAGGTACAAAATTTGCTCTTTCACGGTCATAGTCAATCATGGGACTCCATTATCTGCGTCCAATGGTTGCAAACCAACCATTAGCTTGGGACTGAACCAATCATTGCCGATGGTCGCAACTCAATGCCGTTGGTCGCAACTCAATGCCGTCGGGCCGAATCAATCACCAAACCATTTGACGTCCAACCATTGCCATCCAATGGTTGTCGATCCAAATGGTCCAAGCTCTGTTAGCCGGGAGGGAGGGAGAGCGCTAAAGAGCAACCGATACGCAGCCTGAAAAAAGTGGCGGGTACAGACTGAAACAAAGCGCCATGTACCGAGGGCCAACAAAGCTGTGCTGTACGAGTACCGTGCAGGATGATTGCCAAGCCAAACTGAATCTCTCTCCCTTATGAACAAGACAGCGTCCTGCCTCCTTTTGTGACGTAGGGAGATAACTTATGTTTCTCAACGACTGGATTAAGAAATTCCACACAATCATTTCATCCAGTCCACAAATTAATTTACAAAAACAAACACGTGACCCACAAGGGATATACCTGTCCAAGTGAAGGATAGAAAGAGGCTATTCTCGACTTTTATTCACCCATTTCTTCCAATTACTGTCCAAAACAGCGAACAACTACAGACACATTCAAATTTGAAAATTCCATAAAGCGTCAAGGTCATGGTCGGAGGTCAAGGTCGGAGCCCTAAATAGGCCCACGTCAACTCTGTCACTTCACGGAACAAATACAAACTCCCGAATCGGAGTTGATTTCTTGTATGGTAATGCTTCCGCAATACTGGCGCCTTCAGGTATTGGGATTTCAGCTTCATGCGGTTCCTTATGGCGGTAAATATTGTCATTGTCATAGGTTATGGTTTGTAATTGCTTCTGAAAAGCCTCTTCTTCCTTGGCATAGGTCGCCCTCCATTCAGCATCTCCTGAGAGGAGAAAAGCACATCGGATACAAACACCGTTAGCAGTGCACAAGTTGCAAGGGCATTGCCTTCGCAAGTGGGCGAGCCCTCCAGCTTATCAAATAGTATATGTGGCTATTGCCGTATGGCCAAGCCAAGCCAAGCCATGCAATTGTCCTCGGAACCATTCCCGGTATTTCACTCGTACAGCTGATAGCAAGGACCCACCGTTCCTTCTCTTTAGTATGCTCCGCCTTAACCTCGGCTGCCTCACCTGGAATCTTAACCTCCTGAAGGCGCGCTTTAGCGGCGCGCAGCAGCACTAGAGCGACCCCAACCCCATTTTCTTCCGTATCCACAGCGTTCTTAGCAAGCCATCGCCGCATCTTGAGCTCGTGCAGAGCTTTACTCACGTGCAGGTAACGCTGTCATACACTCCGTCCCACTGTCCTGCTGTCAGTTCTGAGAGTGGGGTACCATAGGTGTACTTCCAGCGTGTCTGGGAGTGCAAGAAATGGAGGCAATCCCATAATCAAGTCTCGAGGGGTTCACTCAGACAGGAAAGTAAAACCTGGCGATCCTGGACCTACGGATGGTCAAAATCTGAAGATAAATATTCAAATTATCCATAAATGAGGACATTTTTTTTCAAACGCAAGCAAAGTGAACTCCTTCGCTCGTTCGATAACAGATATAGCATGAAGGTGGTCTTAAATCTCACCACGAACTTCTCTGATAGCTCACTCCACTCTTTTCCGTTGCTTCGTAAAATGTTGATGGCTTCTTCATATTTATCCAAGCAACCCTTATGGAGGCTGGCTAAAAGTCTAGGACTCTTGCCACTCTGCTCTGCCAACTGAACAGCGATAGCCTGTAGAGGGAAAGCGAAAAGAATAAAGAGTTAGAAAGTAAGTTTCATCTATGGAAGTGCAAGCAAGAAGTCTTTGTATCTGTTAAAAACGGAAGGCAGACATGTAACGAGGAGGTCGGTGAAATACATAAAAGCAGTGAGGCAATCCTGTGTAACTTTTAGGACAAACAGAGAAAGATGCATGAAAACATTTCCAAGCATCCGTCCCAGCTGAATCACGACAACGCTCTGAAAAGTTCAGAGTTTACGACTTAAAAAATTGTTCTGAGCAACGAACAATCTAAAAAAGGGAAGTGGACAAAAAAATCGCATACAAACGAAGTGTAGATATCTCGTAAGACTCATGCAGGCTGCCAAGACTCCTTCCTAACCCAGTCAGACTCTTCTTGACGGATATGACATCTCAAACTGGCCAACACCTTTGAATGAATCCACCCCTTCACTTTGGTGGAGCCGTCCCTAGGGCAATCAACTTGTCATTCAAAAGCCAAACTTGTCTCTGCACGCGACCCATCGCCAAAGCGGAGGTCTGGTCCAAACCTGTGCCTCCCCTAGGCATATTTGCTTCCATGCTTCCGCCATGCTCGGCGCAGTCTCCACGGGCCGATTGTTCGCATTGGGGAGCACAGCTTTCAGAGGCTCCAAAACCTGCTTCTCGGCGTATTCGTACACTCCGGCCGCTTCCTGCAGACGCCGAATCGCTCCTTTTGGGTCTGGGGAGGTTGCAGGTTCATGCGGCATTACTTTAGCTTAGTTTCGCTGCAGAGCAATTGTTCTCTTCATTCACGAACTACTAATGCAGCAGATAGATAGGTTAAGAGTGGACGAGAACAAAGAGAGGTGGCGTGGTGACAGGATAAGAAGCGGTAATTTAGGGCATAAAAGAGAGTGAACGCTGGCATAGGCGAGACAGGCAAAGGCTACGACTATAAGCAGCAGAATACGAATCTGACAAACCGACTGCTGTAGAATAGAATACACATCTACGTGAAAAACTTAACCACCGCCTGCCAAATCCCTTACCAGTAAAGACCAACCAGCATCTGCTCCTACTTCATTAGCAGAACAAGCGTCACCATGCAAAACTCGCAGCTTCCATATTTGGCAATTGTTCACCTGCATCGGCCTCCTCCATGGCGCATTCCCGCAGAAGAGCAGCGTAGACCGCCAACACCATGGCGTACTCGAAGCGGAGGTCATCGCAGCCGTGGAAGCGGGCCCCCCCCCATGCATTGCCATGGCTGCTGCCCCAACTAAGCGGCGAAGTCCATTCTATTTTAAGAGTTCGCCGCCAAAAGGACATTCGTTCGCTTTGTTGCACAGGTACCGCATACTCGATAAGGTTCTCAAGAATAGGAAGATATTTTTGTACTTTTTGAAGGTCCTGCACAAATAGGAACGAATGAATAAAGGACGGATAAATCCTGCCCGGAAAACGAACTCGTTTGGCTCCTCGTTGTAATATATCAAGTTTACAACCCCCCGCCTACCATTTTCAACAGCCTGAAAGAGACTCTAGGGTAAAATCGGACCTGCAATGAGCGCTCACTGACGCCGCCATGGACTTCCCGAGCAATGGCTTCCGACAGTCGACTGCTGCCATTCAAAGCGTCTTCAAGTACCCTTCGCTTTGCTGTGAGCTCTCGCAGCAATTCAAGGGTGTTGGCATCTTTAGCGTGATAAAATTTCTCATAGACCACCTGCTTAAAAATCATTCAAATGCTGACGTAAGCAACTTCTCCTGACACTCCTTCCGCCAATAGACGACTTTGCAAAATTGCGGAATAGAGGGATGCGTGCTGGCCTAACGACTCTGTTCTTCTTGGTAAAAGCAAGATCACATTTCCTAGCAAAAAATGTACGTACTCAGAAACCTAAAGGTTTGTTACTTGGCACATGTTTAAAGTCCAATTAGAAGGTACAAAACGAGGAAACGAGCGCTTACATTTCCTGTTCGAAATTTTGCTGGTTCATGATACTGCAGCAGCATCGTTAACTCAGAGAATGAAGGCCCCTAATTTTTCACGGTGTTTACTTGGTTTCCGCCTCCTTAAATCCTAATCCCACCGTTGCTGTGATACTCTGAACTGTGGACCTGAAGACGGCAGAACTGAAGATATTGATCGTTTCTGTTAGATGCCCGCCTCAGAAAGAGAACGAGAGGAAATCCGTCTATTTTCAGAATGCCCGCAGTATAATGCTACTCCTATTTCCCGGATTTGCTGAGCGTGCGCCTGTTCTCTTGCTGCTCAATCTCCATATCCCTCTTCGCAATGGCCTCGCGAAGGTACTCCTGCCATATTGCAGGAAAAACGACCATAAGTTGGCACCCTTGACAGTACAAATTTCATTCACTTTCACACTCATACACCATCCGCCTCGGAGAATTCCAGTCGGAGCACCATAAAATTAAATCAATCAACTGAATTCATGACGCAGAGAGCTACTGCCAGCAGAAATTCAGAATCCTAAATTAACCGCGGAATTGAGCAATGGTTCCTTATTACATCAATGATGAAAAGTAGCCAAAGCGCGAAACAGTGGCCACGTCAAGAAGGCTTGTTGCAGAGAGGACGGATGACAATAGTGACCAGGTTATTTTTCCTCCTTAGTCACTTGGAAGACCGGAAAATCAGGTTGTAAAGTAATGAGAGATAGAAACTGCGAGCTTGCTCCACAAGGAGTTAATGGAATGCAAACAGACGCTCACAATGAGGCACACCAGGTTACCACAAAAATGAACGGAATCCGAACATAAATTCGCCTCTGTCCATCTTTTGGTACACTTGCGAAATTTAAAATAAGAAATTCAAGACCCAAATCTGGGATGCGCCGCATAGCAGGCTGTCTCTCATTAGTCTTAGCCCCTTATAGTGCCTACCATATCAAAAAAGTCACTCAGTCAGCTCGCTCATAAAAACAAGCTTTCAGATAGAGTGATGTTCATCGCTCTGTCAACCTTGTTCTTCACATCTCTATTAAGATGGTAATCTGCGGTTATCCTTAGCTACAGCCTCGCAATGTTTCCCTTGTCAACTTGTAGATTACGGGAAATTTTTGGCAGTCTAATCATTGAGATCTTCTGAACGCATTATGGCACATATTCTATATAAGACGGTTTCTAGGCCAAGCTAGATTAAACAGATTTAAACGTTGTTGGCATACTCGCTCCCCGGGAAGGAGTTTCATTTCAGCTCATTAAGAAGTTATGAGGCTATGATGACACACCTTGTGCCGAATTTCGAGGTGATGCAACACATAGAAGCCCAAAGCACCACCCGCTAAAGTGCCAACAATGATGGCAAAGTTTCCAACTGAAGTGGACATGACTCCTGCCACACAAGGACAAAAGGCCAAAATTGCGCAGCGACTAAATCATTCAGAACATAGTAATGCGTGAAACACAAACTTATCAGGATAAGACTGGCATGAGAGAGCACGCGCGCAAAAAGAAAAAAACCAATCTGCCGATCTAGAGCTACTCATTTACTTTCCAGCAACTACGGAGCACTCGACTCTGAATTCAGCTGCCGTCACCATCATCACCCACAAAAGGACACTAATCTCACGTTTCCCTTCCTCTTCACCCTTAAATTCCAACGTTCCTGCTCTTCCCAAGAGTCAAATCCCTCCCTTTTCACTACTCACAAAGCACCAGCCACTCTACTCCTTCTCTCCTCTTCCTGACCGCGCTCAGCGTCCCAGCAAAGACCCTCGGAACGACTCCATAGCAGCGAGCGTCCTGCAGGAGGGAAGCGCACCGAGCGAGCGAGCGAGCAGAGCGTAGCGTCTAGACGGACCCTCCCTCCCCTCCCGCGACACGGCACGGCGAGCTGGAGACAGGGGAAGGGAATTTTTCTCCCTCCCCCCCGTACGACACTGCAGGAAGGGAAGGGACAAGGGACGCACGCGGCTGGCTGGCTGGCTGGCTGGCTGGCTGGCTGGCTGGGAGAACTGGACCAACCATTGGAATGGCTACCAACCGTTGGCTACAATGACATTCAACCATTGCCAAAGGTCGAATCCGTTGGATTTCGTAGCTGCCAACCAATGCGACAATGCCAATGATTGCGAGTCTTGCGACCACCCGGCGGTCACCGCGGTCGACGGCAGTGAGCCAGCGTGGCAGCAGTACTGTACGCCACCTGGTATTACGGCCAATCTCTGGCTACCATGTGGCGCCTCTCGATTTGAAAATGCTGTCGTGGCAGCCACGTTGGCTCCACGTCGGTGAAAATATGGGCCCCCAGGGACCCCGGAATTGCGTCGCACACAACGGTCGATGGAACCCCACGCGAATACGTACATGGAGCTGCAACATCACAGATAAGCGTTTCGTGCCACGAAGATTGCGCAACGGCGACCCAGACAGCCCCACACGTAGCCGATGCTGGCCGCTGCCGCTGTGAGCATGGAACGGCGAGAATCCGTTCGAATTCACGACATGGAGAGCTGGAGGAGGCGCTCAAAAGGCGGGGGAGCTGCGGCTCTAAGGTGAGGGCGTCGCCTCTCGCGGGAGGGCGAGCGGCAGAGGTGGGGGGGGCGCGGTGGCTCGCGGAGCCCGCCATGGTTGACGCTCGTCATCTGGGAGGGGATGCTGGGAGCTTCCCGGCAGCCATGGCTGCCTCTCCAAGACGAGTCTATGAAGGAGGCAATGAAGGAGACGGCGATCTTCTTTTGGTGGAGCCCGTGCGTGGTTCCTGTCCAGACATGTGTCCTGGTTAGCGCCTTCACGCACGCTCTGGCTCACTTCTTGGCCTTTTGTAGACCAATCGGGAGTAGAATGTTCTCTTGAATTGCGGGATGCAATCAGCATTGGCACTAACGACTAGGAACAAATTTTGTGGATTACAGAGCTATTTGTTCGTAGTTTCCCGTGTTTTTAATTTGTTTGCAAAAAGAAGAGCAACAGTATATGCAGCGGGAAATTGCGGATACCGTCATTGCATGGCTTTCCGAAAGCGAGTAGGGAACATGACGTTGGACTGGATGTTTGGTTGAAGAAACATCCCGTCGTCTGTTTGGGCTTTCCAAAGACCTTTTGCACGCCAAAAAATGCCAATTTTACTCTTTTCTAATGTGATCGTAATTGCGTGAAGTGAGCTAAAAGCATCATTCAGTCGTTATCTTATCAACAAACTCCAAGGCAACTTTGTTCGACATACTAATATTCGCCATCCTTGATTACGGGAAAGAAGCTGCCTTATTTAAGGCTTCAAGACCAATAAAGTTGTAATCCTGATTGGAACAACTGTCGATGAAGTTGTTAGCTCTATTCTTGCCCTATAATTGCTTTATAAGTGACCTCGTTTGTAAGCCAATACCTTCCACTGTAGGCTTGGCTTGCTGCCTCCGATAGCTTTACCATCTCCTTGTCCAGTCCTATAGTAAGAAACTGCAAGCAATTAAATTGCAAAGCGCCAAGTCGTACAGCCTTCAAGGATGGTCGTTGCATAGCTCTGACAGCCCATGCACTTGTAGATAAGCGTGCAATTAAAAGCTGTCCCTCACCTCGTCTCTCTACCTTACCTCAGCTTTTTTAGGATGAATGTTGAGGCCATAGCTCCCATTTGCTTGTCCTTCACCTCCGCACAGATGCAATGGGCCGTTGAGGTGCAACGCTCATGGATTTGGGGCGTTTGCAGCACATGAAAGGGATGCCCGGGAGCGCGATGGAGCACTGGATTCTTTTGAGCGCGTTGATGGGGATCGAAATCGAACCAGCACTAACTTGGCACTCAAGAAGGTCGTCCAATGCTTTCAATTAATCGAGTGCTATGTAAAGAGAACTAGGATACAATTCCGTCAATTCCGTACGTCTTTCTCTGTTTAACTGGAACACGTTTAGGGATTTGTTACTTCGATGAATGAATTCGCCGTTACGTCCATCTACTAGCTTGTGCAAAACATGGCAGATGATGATGGACCGCATTTACAGGGCTAGTTTGTGTGACTTAAATGGCTGATTTTGGATCCAAATGATTTTCTGTGGGTCTGCATCACAGTACACAAGAACTCCACAGCGATCAGCGGAATTCATACGGCCGCTGCCAATTCTAGAGCAGAGCATGGCCTATATGCGGTCGCTTCTTGATCGTCCATATGATGATGGAGAACTGTTGAGCCTTCATTCTTTCTTATGGGACCGCATGAGAGCTGTCCGAATGGATCTTCGGATGCAGCATTTATTTGGGCTCGAAGCCATTGCGATGCATGAACAGATGGTGAGACTTTCTCTTGCTTTCCATGTTCACCGTTTTTTGTTCTCATTGCCTTGCGTTACCGTTGGCATGTACGATTTTCTTTAAGCCCCTTGCAACCCAGACCATCACAGGCCGAATGCCTTCATGCTCTATTCCAGCACTGTATTTTCCATTTCAAGTTTCACCTTTATTTCCTCCCTTAATGTGCTGGGTGATTTGGCCATTGCCGCGTGGGCGCTAATATCCTCCGTCTGGGCTTGTTGGAGGAAAGATTCGTTTCCATATCCTGGCCATGCATGAGCTTTGCGAGTACCCAACGGCAGAGGGCTTCGATGCGCATCTGAACATCGAACAAATGAACAAGGCGAGCGTTGACCTGTTTGAGATGTATGACGACCACCGCAACAGAGGCGAGCCGGTGGCTACTGAGTCTGAATTTCGTGGCTATTACGCCCTTCTTAAGATCGACCAGCATCCTGGATTCAATGTGAGTGTGCATCTGTTTTCTCGTCATTCTCCAACGCTTCTGCCCAAATACTTTTTGCCTATTACCGTTTACTGCAGCAATCTGACTCCTTCACCATCTAGCATCTCCTAATGATTCCTCACCGTTTGATCATTCGCCAGGTTGAACCCGCTGAATTGGCCCGAGACCTCTCTCGCATGGCCCCCGAGATGCGCTCTTCTCCAGATGTCGTTTTTGCGCGGGAGGTTGCCAGGTTAGTTTTCTGTCCTCAGGTCTTTCTCTGGTCAGATTAGACAGCTTCATGGGAAGTATTATTGCATTAACACTTCTTTCGACATCTCGCTCTCATCTCTCTTTTTTGTACTGGTCTTCGTCGTTGTTTCTCATGTCGTCACTCTGAGCTTCGTTATACCCGCTTTCAATCGCTCGTTCAGTTTCTTCTGCTTGAGCGTCTATGTCGTTTAGTTCTCCTCCTTACCTTCATCCTTATAATATATAGGAGAGTATTTTGTGTGGAGCTCTAAAAGTCAAGGCAATGATACCTACGATGTTAAGATGTAACATATAATCCTGGAGGTTCTGCTTTGAAAACATTTTTTGTTCTACTCACTCTGTGATTTTTCTTCCAACGTGCGCTGGAACAGAGCCACACGGTCTGGCAATTATGCCGCGTTCTTTCGTTTGGCTCAGAAAGCTACTTACTTGCAGGCGTGTCTCATGCACGCTCACTTTACCAAGGTGTGTCGATATCACCGTTTGTACTTTCCGGATTGATCTCCGAGTTGGTCAAAGGCTCAAAAGGCTCCACTCCTGATTTGAGTTTTGTTCGAGTCAATCAAGTTCAAGCAAAAACTGCCATCCAACTGCTGTATATTGGACGCCGCCTAGTTGTGCTCGTTAGTGAACTATGTATCCGCTATGATTTCTTTTTCTAACTGTGTCCAGTTTCTGTCCCTATGTCTGCGCGGGGCTTACAGAGGAAATGACGGTGTGAGGGTGGAGCAGGTTCGTGTAGAGGCCCTTGCGGCATTAAGCGGTGGACTGGGTCCAATGCAGGTCATACCCATACGAGATATTGCGAGCACTCTTGCAATCGAGGTTGGTTTCCGAGTCATTTCTTTCAAGTCCTGCATATCATGGGCTTCAGCCAATGATGACTATGGAATCTGGTAAACAACAAAGAATACTTCATGTGGTTCGCCAATGGTAAAGTTGCAACTCTTTGTTCTTGAACAAATAATGCAGATGCCAAGAATGCTGCATTTGAGGCAGTGATCAGCCCTTTATCTTGTTTCGGCATGGAGCAGGAAGAAAATGTTGAGAAGCTCCTTGAGTACCAAGGGCAGCAGGTGAAATTCTCTTCGGAGGACGGCCCACATATTGTGAAGGAGCGGCGGGCAGCTGCAAAGCCACAACCAATAAGTCGCTCGTCCCTAGTAAAATCAAAGAGGTCTCAGCGGGTAGTGGCTGATGTGCTGGCAACGAGAAGGCCACTTCTAAGCCTAGTTTCCGTCAACCATTCTAATGCTTTGCCTTCACGTTCGGCTGCACCCTTGGGAGAGACATGGCTTCCGCGAGCTTCCACTATTTCCTCACAACGTCCTTCATTGCCAGCAGTTCGAATGGTTGAGTCAGCCCCACACGTTGCCTCTTGGCAGCTCCAAAGCACTTCACTGTTGTCTCCAGTCACTGCGCCAATGCAGCGAGGATTGGGCGCAATAGTTGATAAAGAGGAGAATTTTGATAAACAGGCAAAAAAAACGGGGCAAGCAAGGAAAGGAAACGACATTGAGCAACAGAAGGAACTAGAGAGGCAGAAGGAGAAGGGCAAGGAGATGTTTGTGAATGAGGAAGCAGGAAGGGACAGGGCAAGGGAGAATGAAATAAGGCAGTTGGAGAGAGAAAAAGGTAAGGAGAGAGATGCCAAACGGAAGCAGGAGAAGGAGGAAGAGGCGAAGAAAAGGCAGGCAGCAGCAGCAGAGGTGGCAGCGACTGCCGAGCGTGCTGTCCAGAGAGAGAGGGTGGAGAAGGCTTTGGCTGAAGCTGAGGTAAAGCGGAGATCCCAGGAGGCTGCACGTTTGAGGCACAAGGCTGAAGCGGAGGCGGGCAAACTGCGGACCGTAATAAGGTCAGCTGCTGCTTTGAAATGTGCCCCAGGTTGTGGTGGCACTATAGTAGTTCTTGACGTACTTTCCAGGATAAACCATGGAGAACTGCTGATAAATTTTAAGGTCACCTTCGGCGACAAGTAAAAGTGGCTGTGCAAGTGGCTTTCTTTGTAGATAGACGGTTGATTTGGTAGTTATACTGCGAGAATGGGCGTTGCAGGAAGTGGCGCAAGCTGGTGATCAGAAGACCGCCCCCACTTGCTGCGTGGCAGTTAGAGGAGCAGGCTAAGCGTACAGCTCTGCAGCAGGATCAGAGAAAGAAGGCCATGTGGATGCCATTGGATGTGCCCGCAGTGGTTGGCCCCACCTTGCAGGCTGGTAGTCCAGGCACACTCTGTTTGTGCTGGAAGCTTTTGATATGCAGCCGCCGTCTGGACAGCACTTCAACTCAACAGAGGGTGAGTGAACCGACACTGCTTTCGCAGTCAGGATTCAACTGCAAGGGGAGGTTTTAGGAGAGTCAATACACAAGAGGTGTTGCTGGATGACTATACTTATTTGTTGGTTTTAATGATAGTTTGGAAGGTTACGCTTGTGTGCCGCAGATGGATGACCATAATACTATGCAACTGAGTAGGTGGCTTTGCGCAAAGGTTAAATCTGTAGGAGCCTCTGAAGAGTCGGGGAAGGATGTCTCAAGAACATTACCACGTGTAGCCACTTTGGCCAACTTCGCTGTCCCTATGATGGAATCGCACAATGGTGGGGAAGAGGAATCGAATCAACTGTGGTATGTTGCGAAAGAAGTGGGGTTTGAAGATACTGCGGCAGCAACTCCATCTGCGGCCCATGGTGCAGCTGCAATCCTTTTTGTAGTGGATGCAGGAAAGCCGTTGGCGGAGGAGAGGCAGAGGTTACACGCAGTGGTGAATTGCATTGCCTCTGGTTCAAAGGCAGCCCTCCTCATCTTTGCACCCAAGACATGCAAGGTAGAAAGGCTGGACAGTGTAAATAAAGCGCTTGTTACGGACATTGGTACAGGAAATGACGTCGATTTTTTTCCACCTCCGGAGAATGGGAGTGTTTTGGACACTAACTTTGATTTTCATCAGGGAAGACAAGAAGGGGCTCGTTTAGAATCTGAAACTTTGAGAGGGCAGAGGTCGAATGATGATTCAGATATAGTGAAGCTGTTGGGTCGAGAGCTACAATTGGAAGCACTTGATAGGCAGCGGATAGGGGCGCACAAGCTGACTGTTGTGACAGTGTCATATCAGGTAGCAAGCCTTGGCAGGGGCACAGCAGGGGCTACCCTATCGAGTTGCTTAGACGACAGTATCCTTATTGACGGGCTCAGATGGCTTGCGGAAAATTCTCCACATCAGCCAAACCTGCGAAGTCTTGAGCGGCGCGACCTGATTCTTGAGCGTTTCCATTTGGCACTTCAGCAGGTGGCAGCAGCTGACCCAAGGAATGTGCCGGTAGAGACTGTAGTTGACCTGCATAACTCGGCAGTGAGACAGGCGCAGAAGGATGTGCAGCTTGCACTTGCAAAGTGCACTACGAATTGGCCACCGCCTGAAATGCCTCCAAACAAGGCTGTGCAAAGGCTGCTACCACTTCGAGACTCTTTCAGCGAAGGTGGGGTTAAGGAGGCTGTTGACTCTTTCAGTCGCCTATTGCTTCCACCATTTTGTTTCGCACATGGACCTGGAGAAGTTATTGACCAACCATTTACAAGTCTGAGGGAGCAAGGAACAGCTCTTCGGCGGTCTTTAGGGGACTACTTGCGCTCCTTACACCCGCCTGCACCTGACTGGGTCGTGCAAGAGGAGGTGAAAAATCTTTTGGAGAACAGCTGCTCGGTCGTTTGGACAGGAAGGGAGCGCAAACTGGTACCTATGTGGGCTCGTGTGTTCGAAGGTCTCATCCATATGCGCCTTTCTCACGTTCTCAACGATCAACAGCGGCCCGTCTACATTCTACAGGGGAAGGCTGGGAAGGGGGAGCTGGAGAGGAGGGGCTCCAGCACTTTCATAGCCGCATTTGATCCAATCCCCCTCAGCCAACTGCTGGCAGCAGAGGCTGATGAGGAGCTGCGAACTCACAACTTGCCGAGGTCTTCACAGCGAGAGACTGTGTGGGGCAATACGGAGAGCGCAGCTGAGCATGGTGAGTGTGCTGCTGCGAGAAGCAGGGAGGCTACTGCGAGTGCGCCGTTGGAGTGCACGTCGACTGCGGGTCATGAGATTCATCTGACAGCTGGAAAGAGGAAATCGGGAACGACCATTGTGGGGTTCGAGAGGCCATACAAGCTGGCAAAGTCGGAGCCGATTGCTATGGCGCCTAAGAGGCGACCAATCATTTTCCAGCGGTCAAAAGAGAGCCATCGAGTATCTCAAATGGTTGAAAAGGTTAAGGCCATGTTGAGAAGAGTGCAGGCTGAAGTGGAAGCAGACCCAGACGTGTATGCACAGCTGGACGTTGACAGACGGCGCCCTGTTCGTGAGGTTTTGGATTCTGTCCGCAGGAAGGCCTGACGGCGGTGAGACAGTTGTCCTCGTCCTTTCGTCCATGGTGGGCATCTCTCAGTCATTCGTGACATCTCTCATTTTTTGAGTTTTTGAATATTGGTTCCCCTTTTTTCCATTAAGAAGTTTTGTGATTTTTCATGCAAGTGCGGACACAGGTCTGTAGTAGTTTGAAGATTTAACATGAGGTTTCTGTACAGCAGGATGACAAGCAATAGCTTGATCAAGTCTAGGATTTTTTTTGTATTTCTTTCTCTTCTTGGGCCACTCATTCATGTACATCCACTCAAAACACTGTGGAATGGACGCAGAGACTTACGTTTTAGCCAGCGCAAATCTTCAAAGCCTCTACAACCTCTGTAAATCTTCACAAAACCTTTACAAAAGTTTCCCTTCTTCTTTTTTCGATGGTTTTTCTCTTTTATTTATTGACCTGTTTGAATGGAGTGTGTTCTATGTCACATATCTTCAAGTCGTTTGCATTCGGGGATTTCAAACTTCGGAAAGTTTCATACTATTGGAATACGAAATCATTACACGGTTTCCTGCTAAAGGTAGGAGTAACAACATATAGTAGGGGGTGTCAGACTTAAAAATTGTTCGTAAGTTTGAGACTAGAATGAGTACTTCGGTGACATCGCAATCCTGGAGCGACGGAGTACTTACAAAACTTTTTTGTTCGTAAGATTTCGTTAAGTCTGACACCCCCTAGTAGTGGGGTCAGACTTAAAAGTTGTTCGTAAGTTTGCGGTCAGAACGAGTACTCCGGTGTCATCGCAATCCTGCTGCGGCGTACTTCCGAAACATTCTTGTTCGTAAGCTTTCGTTAAGTATGACACCCCCTAGTGTCGTTTCAACACTATCTATCAAAGAAAAAAATGCCACATCGATTTTTTCAAGTCTGAAAGCCCTATAGCTCCGTATGTATCAAACGCGTGTATTAATACACTGTATAATACATGCGTATTATACAACATTTAAAAATACAGTGTATTTTTAATGTATTTAACGTATTTATTTTATTTTCGTGCTTAGTTGAACAAAGATTGATTATAATATTGAAATTCCAGCACTTGCCAAGTCACGTCACTTGCCAAACACTCAACAAGTGTGACTGGATCCGTACGTGTTGGTACACCCCTTCCGAACATAAGTTCCGTACGTATCTATGTTCCGGTTGTACGGCTGTTAACAGTTGCGTTAAGGTATTATACAGTGTATAATACAGTATTAATACTGTATTATACATTGTATCGAACCTCAAAGTGTATAATACGGAGCTATAGAAAGCCCTGACTGTATATTTATTCAAAAATTATTGCGGACCCGTCTTTCACCGCTCCCACCCAAACGTCGCAGCATGAAAAACCCACTTTGAAGAACTTGCAATGCTTTATAGGGGTCAGAAATAAATACAACAATCAAATACAGCTAAAGTACAACTGCTATTTCTACTCTGTCCACAGCTACGGCTTCTCTAAGTACTCAGTAACGCTAAACTATTGCCGAGGTATCTCAGTAACGCTACACAACTACTATTGCCGAGGGATCGTGATAATGGGTGGCCTAAAAAAGTAGCCATAGAACACTTGTTTCCACAAGTAGATAGGAAAAGCGAACAGCCCCAAACCAAGAACAAGAAACCCTAAGTTCACATAGAGGTAGTTTCCACCAAAAAAGTGAATAGTTAAGGACTCCAAGAAGAACTCAAGCGAGACAGCAAATGCTCCCGTGACTCGCACGAGACCATAGAGCTTACCAAAATTTACAAACCCGAAAATTCGGCCTATGTATGCAGCCATCCCTCCAAAAACGAACGGCCTCAAACTGGAATAAAGGACGAAAGAAACCACCTGCAAATCCGGCAGGAAAACTAAACAAGTTGGCAGTGGAAACTAAAATTGGTGTGCGTCAGTTTTCAAACATTTATGTTAGACATGAAGACTAATAATTGAAGCAAGGGGCATACCTCCTTCGAAAGGGAGACAAGAAAGTTTACCTGCACCTGCACGGGTAAAAACTGCAAGCAGTTGACTGTGCAGAAGAGGAGGTGGAGAGTGGCGATGACGAGGAATGTGGGCACAAAGCCAAGCTCCACCATGACGTAGCCAACAATAGGAATCATCATAATGCCGCCAGGTGGCAGCATGATGTTGAACAGAGCTGAATAGAAGGTAGCAGCTGCGATGGCTGAGTTGGGATCACCTATACAGCGAGTAACAGTGTATAGTGAGGTCAGAGCACTGGAAAGCCGGAAATGGAGGAGTGTGTAACAAGTGCAAAAACACAAGACAATGAGACAGTGCAATGCTTAACGGCTAACTGCATACATGGTGTCTTGTCTTCAAGAAAGCCGTTTTGAGATATGCCTACCTGGATGCTGCCGGCTGGCCACATAGAGCAACTGCGAGTACAGCGTCTCAATGTAATAATTCACTCGCAACACCACAAACGCAGTGAAAACTGCCATCGTCCAAAAAATTGGTGATGAAATCTGCACTAAAAAGGACGTGTTGTAGATGCGAGGAGGTCCATCGTCGAAAAGAAACGAACGACGCCGTCGGTACAAAGGCGTGGCATGCGCCTCTTCGTCAATGCTTTTCCCCAGAAGAGGCTCCTCCAATGACGATGAATGATTCATACTCGTGCCATTATGAAGGCTCCCTTTCGACAGTACAGAATCTGGATATTCTGCACTGTATCCCTCCACATCTGCTGGATATTTTGCTTCTGATGCCAGGGTTAGTGTCCATACCCTCTGCAACTCGCCGCTAAATCGAGGAGTCCCTCCCTCCTCTCCGTCTTCCAATATCTGGTCTCCACCATTCCCAGAAACCTTTCCGTGGCTTCCTCCACTAGCAGACGCACTGAAGGGCTCATCAGGGAAAAGAAACAGGCTTGTAAAGAAGATCGTTGTAGGCAATAGAGTGTATGCAAGAAACACCGTCTTGAAGGAGACTGCGTACGTGCTGATGATCCAGCTGAAAACTGTCAGTATAACGGTGGAAGAGTTAAAGCCGGTGCTCAATGCCCCGATGATTGCTGAGGACTGAAAAGGAAAAAGCTCCCCAAAACTATAGGTCGAATTGAAGATGCAAGGCCCTCCCACAGCCATCACAAAGAAGCCCCAATAGTAGAGAGAGTCGCCAAACTCCTGCGCGAAGGCGACAAGCGCAAGCCCTGATCCAAGGAGGAGCGACCCGAGACAAATGGTGATTCTGGGTCCAAAGCCATCCAGGAACAGACCCACAAAGAAAGCGCAGCCAGAGCTGGTAGTTGCTCCAACGGTGTACATCAATGAGAGGGCGCTCGCTTGTGCAGGGCAGGGCAGGGCATCCACAGCCGTATCAGGAGGACATAAGCTTACAAACGCTTTCACATCATACACCAGGACGCTGAAGATTCCAGAATAACCGAACACCACGCCTGCACACCCAGTTACTTCCATGCTGTTCGTGTTAGCTGTTTGCAGGCACACAGGCTGTTGGCTACACAAGTAAGGCCGCAACAATGAAAAATGGCAAGTGCAGACGTAAAGGAGAATAGAAATCTGAAACATCCTTGACAGACATGTTAGGCTTGGTCCTGGAAACTAGTTCTACTATCGTAGAATCTGGGAAAGCCCTCTGCGTAGAGAATGAGTCTTCCTATAAGCACCTGAGGCTGTGATAGAGTAGATGAGGGCGAGGCTGACAAGTAGGACGCGAAGTGCATACGGCTCCCCTCCCGGCACTCGGCGAGAAAACAAAGCCATCTGGGATGTGGATATGTTTTACACCTCCACTCTTAGAATCTCTGCTCACCCTCCAACCGAATGGGCATTAATTGAAGAACTGCGACACAGGTTTCCTGACCAAATACTTCACGATAAACTGAGGAAACATCATAAGACCGATGCTGACATCACAATGAGCATGAAAAACTTTTCTTATTGATGTTAGCAACGACATTAGACCTTTGTGAACAAGAATGACTCAAGGCCATTCGCCCCTTCAACAGCAACAGGGAGGCACCCACCAGGGCACGTCAGCTTGACCACAAAGCAACCATGAACAAAGAACCCTAGATGAAAAAGTAAGCTGCACGCATCCGTTCGTTCTGCAAATGAGATTCTGCTCTTTCAGAGATAGGATCACCAAAAAGCTGCGCTTGCTGTCTTTGGACTACTTCAACATATATAGCTTCAGAAAGCTCTAACGAGAGCAGAAATGGATTGAGGCAAATACTGTTATATTTTTAACTTTACAGGATGCTAATCATCCCTTCTGATTACACTCTACATCTTGTAACCTCTTGTGCCGTCCCACCTCTATAACTCACGTGCCCTTTACCACCCTTTGACCCTTATTGTCCGTACGCATCTAAGTGTTGGATTAAACTTTACTATGACAGACTCCAGACCATTCTATTTCCAAGGAAAATCCATTGCCAGATGGCCACAAGATATACCGAGGTACTATGCTCCTCTCCGCAAACACCGCGAGCTGGCAGACCATGTCAGCAGGTGAGGCTTCCCATGAGCCAGGTGTCCAGCCCATGATGAGACACGTGGCAGCCTCCTCTGGAACCCTGCCTCCCATGAGCGACCACATGGCTCTTCCATAGAACACCAGTGAGCTCGCAGAACTGCCCAGGCGGGCGCAACATCCGCGAACAGAAAGCGACAGAACGAGAAAATCAACAGCAGACTGCGCTATTGAGGCCGCTATGGACTCTCTCATGCTCCACAACGTCCTGCACTGCTATTAACCTGCTGTTGCAAGGGAGGCTTTCCTGCCGGCTTTGAGGGATGCGCCGCAGGAAGGACTTCCATAAGTAACTAGCAGATACTGAAGAAGAAACAAAGCAGAAATGGACGGCTACCTCTCCTCCTCCATCTCATAATTGTTTCTGCAAATGGACCAAAGCGCTTACCAAATCCTTGTGTGCGCACACCAGAGCTCGAAGATGCTTGACGCAAAATAAAAGCGGCAAAGACAGGAAGCACGTGACGGCAGCGCCTGCAGCACGCCCGCAGGAGGCAGCAGCAGCGAGCAAGGCAGGGCTGTCGCCTCCTCCCCCTCTCCCGCTCCCTCTCCCTCTCCCCCTCACTCCCTCTCCCTCCCTCCCTGCCCCGCGCGGAGAGGGCGCGAGCGGGGCCTGGAAAGTGCACCGACCGGCGCGCGGGGGCGGGGGGTCCTGGGCGGCGCCCTCTCCGCGTGCGCCACGTGGCGGGCGAGCCAACCATAACGCGACGCCGCTGCCCATCGCCGGAGGATGGCCTCGCTCGAGGGCGGCGGCCGCGGACGGGTGCAGTGCCACGTGGCCCACTCGCAGCCACTTCTCGTGAGTGAGAATCCACGTGGCAGCGCGGGAGTGGCTGCGCCGTGGCGTGTGCGTGCATTGCGTGCGGAAGGGCAGGCAGGGAGGCCACTCGGCCGGGCGTAGGCGTAAGCGTAGGTCTGACGGCGCGCGGCTCGAGCAGCGAAGGGCGTTTGGTTTGGTCCGCGCTTCGCTCGTTCAGTTGGGCCCTTCACGGCGGAGGGGTCCTCTGTGCGGGAAGTGGGGGAGAGACGGGATGTAACATTCATCTCGCGATGGCGATGGTGCCATCAGAAGTGCGTGGACAAAGTCAGCATGGGGAACCACGAGGAACTGGCCGCAAAGGACCTAAGCACAAAAGAACAGAGCGAGGAGCGGAAAGCTCCGCCTAGGCCCAACACCGCTTCAAGCCCTCCCTCGAAGCAGCCGATCGATGTGCGACACATCACATCGCGCGGAGGGAGGGAGGGAGGGAGAGAGGGAGGGAGGGAGGGAGAGAGGGAGGGAGGGAGGGAGAGAGGGAGGGAGGGAGGGAAGGAGGGAGGGAGGGAAGGCCACCGACACGCACCGTCACCAACAACCGCGGCAATGCCAATTCAAGATTCTTTTCCACTTATGTGCCCATTTTGCCCCCCCGCCATCGTGAGATCAATGCCACATCTTTCTTTGGGACTGAATGGCAGGAAATGGTGGCATTGATCACACGAAGCATTGATTTCTGAATGGCAGGGTTTTCATAGCCTTTTCCTATTGTCCTTAGGTCTTTTGCGACCAGTTCCTCGTGGCCCCCCATGATGCTCTTGATCTTGACATTTGATGGCGTCGCCATCGTGAGATCATTTAGCCTCATCATTCCCTCGAATGGCAGGGCCATCGTTAGGTATTCAATAAAATTTGAGACTTATGGAGAGCGAGAGAGTCTCAATTACCGTATATAGTGCATACAGCGTAGACCCCTGGATGATGTGCGCGGGACAAGACGCGAGTTGCGAGGTAGTGAACCATCCCCAAGTCGCCCAGGTCGCCGCCCGTTTCGCAGCAGGCACTACGCTCAAGTACCAACCTAATAATCGCTCGATGGAGAATTTGATTTTCCCAGAATCCTTGGCCCAATAATACCAGTATGTATGTATGTATGTATGTATGTATGTACGTATGTATGTATGTATGTATGTATGTATGCAGGAAGATAGATGACGATCCCGCAGTTTCGCACTCATCAATCCGACGGTCTGCACATGGCCACCACTCCCTCGCTGCAATCTCGTTCGCATGCGCATCCAACGTTGGCAAATCATCTCGAGCCGATGACCATGTACAAGACCCGGCCAATCAAAGTGTCCCACGTCAGCCGCGAGGGCACGCCGATTCGCTCCACGTACGGCAATTCTACCGTACGGTACTGCACTTTCTTACTGTAATCCACTGGACTCGAGGGGCTGCGCATCGGACGGTCAGTGGCCGCTTAATCTCGCACGTGCCGTCGCACTCCCCCTTGAAAGCTTGCTGAGGATGAGGATGAAGTAGCCATGGCGGCACAGAGCTCGAGGGCGCAATGGCGGCTGCACGCAGGAGGAGGAGAGGCCTCCGAGCGTCTTCCAAAGGTTTCTGTGAATAGCAGAACATGGCGATACCTGGAGGACGACTGCGGCGGAGGCGTAAGCTGGAGGGAGCTGCGGCGGTGGAAGCCATGGCGCTCAGCACAATGCCACGTATCGCTGGGCATCTCCGAAGGCAAGGAAGGACGTTCGTCGCCGTTTTCGGCGCTGGAAAGCGCTTCCGAGCGGCCAGATCCTGTCTTCACTCCGAAGGTCGACTCCATCTTCTCTCTTGCTGGCGGTTAGTTCCTCTGTTTGTCACAGGCTTTTAAGATCAGGGTTTGAAAGGCCTTCTGAACTTATGACGCTGAGACTTTTTTCAGATTTGCGACTCATTCTGTGGGCTGTGTTTTCTTTACGATACTCTTAGATCTTCTTTGTGCTTGCTTATTTAGATGATCATTTTTGTTGGAGTCCGCAAACAATGCAACTAAAACTTTGATGTTGTTACAAGAGAAGTAACTTTTCCATAGGAGAAAACCAAAGTGATGCTTCAAAAGGTGAAAGAATGTAAGGAGCTACAATAATTATCGCTGTGCAAGCTTGTGAAGCTGGTAGTGTTTTTGATGTGGCAGGTTGGCCCTCGCCAAAGGCCCGGTGTCATAAGGAAGTTGTCGGCAGACCGAGCTGGACAGCTAGTGGATAAGGTCAATCGTGAATTGCCAGATGGCAAGAGTAGAAGCTTCTTAAGTCCAGCAACCGAGTTACGAGATGGCACTATCAAGGCAAATGACGTCCAAAATGCAGTTGAGCAGAAAGAAGCCAAGCAAGTCCGGTTGGACAGGAAAATGAAGGATAGTGATGGCGTTTTTGTTCCAAGAGGACAGCAATTGGTGAAGCAGGTAGCAATAGCGCTGTTGGCCAATGGGAATGCATCGGCTGGCGAGGTTCTTGGTCCTTACGTTTCCAGATTAAATTCGGATTCTGGCAATTGGAACAAGGTGCGTTGCTGCCCTTGCTCCTCTCTGTCATGCCAGCGAAGAGGAGTATTTTAATGCTCTATTTTCCCCTAATAATTTTGCTAAGCGATGGGAGACAAGGAATTTAAGGTTGGCGTTTAGGGCTATGGCGCCTCATGCATACAAACAAGTTCGAGTTATTCGCAAGGGGATAGTCTTGTCCAAGGCCCCTAATTTTTCTAGAAATATCTTTCTGTTCGTGTGTGACACACTTGCAGCAGGTTCAGCTCCACATAAGCTGTAGCTTTTTATCAGGCCATGGATAGCATTTTTCTTTTTCCACCTGTATGTGACGGATCGCAGTTTTGGTCATCTTCGCAGATTCCATTCCAGATATGGAATGCAAGAACTTTAGCAAGGGTTTGCCTAATATGTCGCCTGGTTACCTCTAACAGGTGATGACGGAACTTGAGAAACGAGGAGCACGTAAACGTGCTCTACATGTATTTGAGTTCATGGTAGAGTTGACAAAGGCAGGAAAAATGCGGTTGCAACAGCATAATTTCAACACTATAATTCTCATACTCGGACGGGAAGGAAAACTGCGTATTGCCCAGCAGATATTTGACTCCATGCCAGAATTGACCACTCATCGGGGCATCACTACATACTGCTCCCTCATGACAGGGTGAGTGCTTCACAAATTGTCTTCAGAGAATCTCCATTTTTTACTCATTCTTGAAATAGACTGAAGCTGGCTTTCCACGGGACTGCTCTGCTGTGGCGCAAACGGGTCTGCAGGTAGTTCACGTTATCACTGTTGCTGGAAATACTGTGTGTCACTTTGGAAAGCATGCAAAGTACGAGTAACATCGATAGTTTCTTTTCAGACCACCACCATCAAAGAGTATGGCTGCATTTGGATTATTGTCCATGCTTCTAGACTTTGCCATGTCACTAAGCGGTATATTGTGGGGAGGCAGATATTCGAAGCACCGACTCGTAAAGGAGGCCTTTGAGGTTTTCGAGCAGATGCAAGTGGAGGGAACTAAGCCTAATCTGGTGGCCTACAATATCCTAATCCACGCTTGCGCCAAGAGTGGTCTTCGGATCAGTAAGGTATTGTAATAACTTGAATCATACTTCACATGATGTAGGACTTGGAATGACGTAAGAGGAAACAATTTGGCTTAGACCGAATCTTAGCGATGAGGCATTCACTTATTTTCTGACCTATTCATAATAGCATTATGAACGGCGCTTCAAATAACGAACTGAGGTTGTTTCCCTTCTTGATGGTGTAAAGCATGCTTCCCCTTCGCTGAATGGCATTCATGCGAAGGTATTTGAACGGAAGCGGAGGACTATTTGACCTTTAGTCTCACTTGGCCCTACCATTAGCAGGAATCCAAGGATTCGGCACAGCCTCTTCACGACACTACCGGATCCACATGGTTACATGTGACCTGTGCCTGTGACCTACTGCCAGACTATTGTGTGTTATTCAATGCTGACTCTTTGTTATTTATGGACAAGTGGAAGGGGACCTTGCCTGATTCATTGAACAAATAGAGGTTTGGTCTTCAGGAGGCCAATGTATGTACTAAGACTCTGACTGTGCAGAGCAGGCCGTGCAGTTATATGCGCAAATGAAGGAGAATAAGATCGAGCCTGATGGGATAACGTTCAACTCTATGATCAATGCATGCATGCGAGGAGGCTTACTGGAGGAGGCGCTGGCGGTGTTCCAAGAGATGAAGGCCTCTGAATGTGCTCCGAACGTAGTAACATACTCCATTTTGGTGGATGCCCTCGGAAAAACGGGGCGCCTGGAGGATGCCACCAGAATTTTCCTGGTGAGTAAATTTATGGATTCTCGATTCGCTGAACGTGAGGTGTCTTTCAAAAGACAAGCAAGCATCAAGCATTGACTTAGTAAAAGATGTTGAAAAAAAAAATGTGACCCTTAACCAAAAAACTCGGAAAGTTCAGAAGTAGGTAACGAGTTCAGGATCATATACTTATGCATCCACTTCGCACTACTGTGCAGTCTGTTCAAACATCGTTCTTTTTTTCAGAAGTGGAAAGACGGGGATTGGTCTACCCTCTTAATATCACAAAATTCACATTCAATTGAATGTAAACAAGCGAATGCATCATTTTATAGATATGACGAGGTGGATAAGTGTCTGCCAATGGTTCAATATGATTATATGAGGCAAATGGCTTTCTGCATGTGGGTTGTCGTTTTGGCAAGTAATAATTGATCACCGTATGTCATTTTGAAACTACATTTGGTGCAGGTATTGAAAAGGAGTAGTCTTTGAGCATGGTGCATAAAGCCATCCAAACACTAAAATCTTTTTATAGCTTTTTGGTAGCAGGAGATGAAGGAGTATGGCCATGATCCCAATGCATGGACATACAATGCCCTAATCCGAGCCTTCGGCAAGGCCGGTCAGTTTAGGGAGGCTGTGGGAGTGTACAAGGACATGGAAAGTGCAGGTGGGTGACATATGGTACTCATTGTGGGCAGTTGAAACCATCAACTGACTGCCTTTTTGCTTCTGCTTCTGCTTCCCTTCTGCTTTTTTCAAGCCTTTCATATTCTGATTGGAATCAAGTTTCGGACAGCATCTTGCTTTTGATTTCAAATTGTCACTGTCACTACTTCTGACACGCCGTTTTGGGCCACAATGCGAAGTGTGTAAATTCGTGTATCTAAGGTAAGACATTCCATGATCGACTTGAAAGTGAACTTTGGATGACCATACAACTGCCAGGGCTGGTGGCTGTATTCTCAGCAGCAGCGTGGTCGGAAATGAGGTGCAGGTCTGGAACCTGACCTGTTTACGTACAACACCGTCTTAACACTTTATGGGCAAGAAGGGTATATGGAAGAAGCTGAAGGGGTTTTGAACCAGATGCGACGGAAGGGTTGTACTCCTGATCGGGTAAAACTATACATGTTCTTTTTTCCAAGTAATCTCAACTCATTTCTTGTACTGTTCACCATAAGGCTTGTGGGAGATCAGAACGTGGAAGTTGGAAGGCTATATCTGGAAACAGTTGAACCTGTCCCTTCTGCTTGCAAACGGACATTGCTTTGCACTTTCAGTGAAGTTAGTTGTAGACGTTTGTTTTGCTCAAGACCTACATCCTTGGATTTGCAGAACTCCCCTTTTTGTTCAATCCTAGGTTCAACTCATTGCAGTAGAGCTAAGCAACGCGTTCTGATGGACCTTCCTTTGGGATGGTGCCCATGGCTACAGGTGACATACAACATCCTACTTGATGCCTACAGTAAAGGAGGCCACCTTAGCAAGGCCATGTGTGTGCTGGACACGATGCGGTCCATAGGATGTGCCCCAGATCTCTATACGTACACCATACTGGTTGATGCGTGTAGCAAAAGCGGTTTGATGGAGGAAGCACAGCGAATGTTTCAGGTGAAGTCTCTTTGTGGTCCTTGATGTAGAACATTGATGTTATTGCAAGTTAATGCCAAGATGCTATTTCATACGACGTGCTCCATCTTTTTGAACATTTTTAGTCAAAACTGGAGTCTCTAAACAGACCCTTTGATGCCCTGTAGATGCCTTAGATGCCCGTAATGCCTGGAAGATAGCTTAAGTTGGCGAGTTTTCGCATTTCCACCGTTTGCATGGCAGCAGTATGTTGGCCCATGCACTCTGAAAAGGTAGATCATCTGAAGCCAGTTACAGGATGAAAAAAAACCTTTTTTGGCCTAAAACCTTTGTCATACCACGTTATGTTTGCTACAGGATTTGAAGGCTGCAGGTCATACACCAAACTTGGTCGCATACTCTGCAATGATCAGTGCATACGGTCGAAGGGGCCGGTCGCAAGAAGCCGAGCGGTTGTGGCAGGAGATGCGGGTGTCAGGTTGCCGTCCCAATGCGTTGACGTATTGTGGCCTTATTAATGCTTATGCTCAGCAGGGCAATCACATGGCAAGTGCTGGCAACCATAAATGCACTCCCAATGAACCTGTTACGCTTGTGATTTCTACAAATGGGCGAATGGGAATCATCCATAGCAGTACAGACCAGTAGAGGCCATGATGTACGATTATTGCAGATTCCCTGCTGGTTATTAGGTTTTCAGTTTTGACCAGGGGGTACTGACTGTTTTATGGGTCCTTCTGCTGGGCGCATGTGCTCCTGAAACATTGCGCAGCGTGCCCAGTCGGCATTCAATGAGATGGTGGTCAGCGGCGTCCAGGCTGACGTGAAGACCTACACCGTCCTCATGGAGGCGTACGCGCGAGTGGGGGAGTGCCAGAAGGCGGAGCAGATAATGCGTGAAATGCAGCAGCAGGGGTTCGTTCCCGACGTCGTCACCTACGCCGTCCTTGTGCGCGCGTTTGCTCGCTCTCGCAGGTTTGAGGACGCGCTGAAGTACTTTGAGCATGTAGCGTTGGAGGGGGACCCCCGGAGTGACATTTACAGGCAGGTGATTCAAAACTACGGAGATCTCTATGTCGAGATAACGGGAAAGCTGCCGGAAGGCGTAAATGAAACGGAATGGGAGGCAATACGGAAAGCTAAGATGCATAGGGAAGCAGAGGGAGATCCTCGAACTGAACGGAGTGACACCTCCCTTTTGAAAGAGCCTTAAAGCTCAGGAAAGAAAGTAGCACGATTTGTAAATATAGCTTGAAGATTTTTTTTTTCGGTTGGCAATGTTGTCTCAAGTGGTACACATCCTTTTGCACTTTCAGCTGTCATTCCAGAGGACAGCGATGACTTGTCGTCACAAAATTCCCACTTTAGGGGAAGCCGCCCTTATGAGGCGGCCAGAAGTTGCCTGCGTTCACACAAGAGCTTGACTCAGGAGTTGCTGGCTCTTTGCTGGCTCCGCCTTTAAGAGTTACATTCAAACTGAAAAAACACGACGATGAACAGGTAGCACTAAGAACTCACGAATCCAAAAACATCGTATACACATACCTATGTATGTTATAGTTTGCAAAATATGAGTTCAGTCTGAAATCTGACCTTCGATGATATATACAAGCACACAATATTGCACAAGTGCCCATAAGCCTACAATTGTACTCACGTTTCCAGTCTGCCGACCTCGGAAATTGCAAATTCTGCCGTGATATGCAGTCAGAATTTCTATGAGAGACCTAACACCTAATAATATTATAATCCCGCCTTTCCTGAATGAAGGCTGTGGGAACTGTTCTTCAGGTAACTATGGAAACAGGTAGTTTCAGAAAACTCCAGCCTTCTTTCTTCCCTGCAAGAGGGACTCGCCTCTCATCACGTATACATACACTGCCTGCATGCGAGCACTCACAGGGGCCATGGCCATCCTGCCGCCCTGCCGCCCTGCGATCCTCGCCTCCCACCTGCAGCCGCCCGCAGGAGTGCCTCACGCCACCGCCTGCCCCTCCCGAGGCCATCTGGTCGCGAGTTCGAACCTCATCCCCCGCAAACTCCGGTACGACCGCGCTCCGCCGCTTCTCCATGCGCAGTTCCCGTTCTCGCGTTCCAACTGCGCAGCGACTTTGTTCCACATGGAGACGCCTCGTGACACTCGCACTTGCGGCTCCAAGGCGCCGGGAGTGGCCGCCTCCGCGGAGCCGACAGGAGAGCGGGGGGCGGCGGCAGAGGTCGCCGCCATGGCCGACGGGCGCCATAGCAAGGCGGCGGTTGCTGCTCTGCTGACTGCACGGTCCAAATGTGACATCTTTGAAAACTTTGAAGCATTCTCTGCGCAAGAATCTCCTGCTTTCACGCCTGCTGTTGCAGGAGGTTCCGCGCGTGCTGTTGCAGCACGTTCCGCCAGTCTCAGTAGGGAAGGGGGGAAGGTTTGGGAGTGGCTATCTGCAGAATACAACTGCAGCCATGGATGCTCTAAGACCCTGTCGATTGTTGGCCGCTTGCGGGGATCAGAAGCAAGCATTCGCGAAACTAAGCTCTTCGCTTGTGCTGAAATTTTCGTCCAAGGTCCTGATTGCAGGTCCGGACATCCTCTCAATATAGCTTGAAATAGGCTGCAGTGCGCATCCTCTTCTTCTTCTCCCCTCCCTGCTCCCGTGAAGGGCAGGTCTCCTGATAGCATGAGATATAGTGTCACTCCCAAGCTCCAGACGTCGGCAGGGAAGCCATAAGTTCCTCGCCGAGAGCGGGCTGCCTGAGTGCAGAACTCTCCTTCCATGATAGGAATTGTTTCTGGAGCAGAAAAACTATAAGTCGTCACTTGGCCGCTCGTCGTTTCGCCATCTTTCAGCCTCATGCTCCTTCCAAAATCCGCCAGTTTTACTCTTGGAACCGGCTCCTCTGCGACAGCGCCTTCAGAGAAAGCCTCTCTATCTCTCTCTTTCTCCCTCAAGCTCGTGCTAACCTGCAGGAGGGAGGAAGGGCCAGGGGGGTACGTCTTCACTCGCCGAAGAGAACTATCTGATGAACCGTCGTTTTCCTCTTCTGCTGAAGCGCCATTTGTTTGTTCTTCATATGAAAGCTTCACCTTAGGTTCCGTCTCCCCTCTACAACGAGAGCCAGGCGAAACCGGACATGAAGAAGCAAAAGAAGCGAGTGGTCGTTCAAGGAGCACATTTTGCGGCTTAATGTCGCGGTGCAACACTCCTGCATCCACATGGACAAATCTGACAGCTTCCGCAAGCTGTCTAAAGATTCCAGCTGCTAAAGGCTCCCCCAAACGGTACCCTCCCCGGCCCCGCAGAAACTGGTCCAGGTCTCCGCCCCTGCAGAGGTCCATGACGAAGTGCACCGACTGCGCGTCCTCGTACACTCCTCGGAGAGCCACGACAGTCGGCGACTGGAACTGCTGCAAGTGTCGCATTACTGCTGCCTCTTCCAGAATGTGGCCGAGGCCGCCTTCAGGGAAGCCGCAAGACCACTTATCAATAGACTTGCAGGCTGCGAGTTCCTTCGTCCGCTCGTCCTGGCAAATCCGCACCACTCCAAAGGCGCCGTGGCCGACCGCATTACCGAGCGAGTAATGCGCCGTCACAGCTTCCGCACCAGGAAAAAGGAGGTCGCCATTTCTTAAGCTCTCTGAGCACTGCTGCCCTTCCACTTGCACGTGCTGCTGCCCCACTGCAGCTGCCATTAACAAACAGCACCAGCACAACACTCTCCCTCCTCCCTCCCTTTCTTTCTCTTTTTTCCTCCCCTCTCTCGCTCCT
The DNA here is from genome assembly GCA_037447605.1 of Zygnema circumcarinatum. Classification (NCBI taxonomy): domain Eukaryota; kingdom Viridiplantae; phylum Streptophyta; class Zygnematophyceae; order Zygnematales; family Zygnemataceae; genus Zygnema; species Zygnema circumcarinatum. The sequence goes on from CM074804.1 coordinate 6,468,651, forward strand.
TTTCCTCTCTCTCTCTCCCTCTTCCTCTCTCCCTCTCCCTCCTTTTCCTCTCCCTTTCTCCCTCCTTTTCCTCTCTCTTTCTCCCTCCTTGTCCTCTCTCCCTCTCCCTCCCTTTCTCTCCTCTCTCTCTCCCTCTCTCTCCTTCCCTCCCTCCCTCTCGCCAGACGTTCTCCCTTCCTCCCTGCGCAGCGCAGCGGAGGGAGAGTGCGCGTACGTGCGCCCACGCACAGCACGTTGCCGTTGCGCAAACGTTTTGGACAATGCCACGTGTCATCAGCTGAGTTTCCCCTCGTGTGCCAACGTGGCGATAGGCGATTGGTGACACGAACGCAGCCGCGCTCTGGTTGGTGGTGAGCCCTCCGCCCTGCGCTCCGATTGGCCCGCGAAGTTGACCGCGGCGGACTGGCGCCTTCGTGGTTTGACTGCCACGGGCGCCACGTCGGACGGCGGCGCTGCGGTCGGTCCGCCGCGCTCTGCCGCTTAGGCCGTGGGCACAACCGGACGGAGGGACGTTGGTTACCTTGTGGGCGGATGGACGATCGGACGTTGGTTACGTTGCGGGCGGACAAACGGGCGGACGGACGGACGTTGCGAACTGCCGGCCAAGTGCGCCGGTTGAAACCGCCGGCGCCGACCGCGAGCGGGCCGTGAGGTGGGGCCGGGTTTGCTGCGGCGCAGGGAAAGGAAGGCTACAAGGGGAGGAGGTTCGCGGGGAGCTTCTGGCGGGCGGTTGGAGCAGTGGCTGGACTCGGAAGGGCTGGTCTACTGTGTTCTTGGAAACCGAACTCTATGCCGACTTTCAAGCTACGATGATAAAAAATGGTCGAGCTTTTCAAAGGCAATATTACGTACTGTAGCCTCTCGAGAACACGTACGTCCAAACGCTGACCAAGCCAAGTACTTGTCCGACCACATGCAGATGCTGATTACTGTTGCCAACATTCCTTGTTTGACAGCGGATCCCGCGTCCCTCCCTCAACTGCGTGCACCCACATAGGGCCGCCCGCTAGCCTCACAGCAAACGTCCACTAGACTAAACAATGAGAGCCTACAAGCGAGAACCAAAAAAGACCCGTTTCTGTGCAACCATGGGCTTTCTGGCTTCATGGGTCAGCACATGTCAGACAGGTCGGCAAAAACGAGAGACCAAAATTGAGTTACAAATGCTGCCTGATAAACCTAAACTATAGCTGCGGCTAATTTTCCAGTGTCAAAAAGGCAGTTCACATGTCGAGAACAAAGCAAGCACGGAGATGTTGCAAAAGGCGTCTCAGGTGCTCAACGTTTCCTTCAAGCTTTCCTTGCTGCAGCCAAGCGAACAACATAATTCATTCACTATTATTTGCTTCATTTACGTGTGGAAAACTGACTACGGGAAACCAACTAAGCAACCAGTAACTACACGCTCCACAACAAATCTTTAGGCAAAAATACGTGACACTAGAAGCAATGGACTGCGCTGCGCAGGACAACATCAGCAATTAGCTTTGTCTGACAGCCGATCGAGAAGTCCATCAGACGCAAACTGAGCGCGACTTAGTATTTGGCTCCTAGTGCAACAACCTTTGCATATAAGACAAGAACTACGTGTGTGTGTGAGAGACAGAGAGAGAGAGAGAAAAAAGAGAGAGCAAGCGAAAAGAAAGAGAAACGAGAGAGAGTGAAGGCAATAACTCGCACCTGGTGGCCCTCTTCCAATCGCTGTACACTCTGCAGGACAGTATTCATCACGGCCCTCACTGCATCCTCGTCGCCGATTCGCTCTACATGTGGCTGTCGTTCAAAGTGAGTGCATAAGATCTCGACGCACTTCTCAATGATGAAAAGAAGTGTGGAAATCTCCTTGTCTTTCGTTGTAGACACTCGCACCATTTCCTGAATAGCGAGGTAGCGCCTAATGTTCCATTCTCCACCGAAACGCATCACATCATCAATCCGTTAGGACCGAGGACTGGGCCCAACTAGGAGGTTAACGCAACCGAGGAACGCCAAGCATCAAGCACGAGCTCCATCAGACTAAGTCAAAGGTCGAGGATGCTAGACGACTGCATGATAACGAGAACTCAAAAATTCTTGAACATCGCCCAATCGAAGTTCAAAAGAATCAGTCTATGTTTCCAAGCTAAAACCGTCCATACTCGTCCGTACACAGACTGCCCTGCTCACCTGCTCCGGAGGCTTTCCGTTGACGTCGGAGCATGTCCCGTTCCATATGTCTTGATCAGCTCCTCGACCTCGTGCCTAGATACCTCGTTCACATCCCGAATCTGCACGCCCCCGACTTGCGATCAACAAGGAGGCTCACAAAGGGTGAGGTACAACACGCTCTCCAAAGAGATTTTTGTTTGCATCAACTGCAAATGGCCGACAGTCCAAGATCACCTTTGAACGAAGAATGGCCTTGTCCTCTATGGCCGTCAGAAGCTCCATTGTCATCTCTTTCAAAAATTGTGCTATCAGCATCAGAGTTGGCTGTCTGTTATGTCTCCTCCGCCTGCCCCTATCTGAGCCGGCCACTTCTGAGACCTGCCCACCACATGCACCGCACGCGATTCATTGGCATATCCCATTGAAGGCCTTTCCAAACACAGCCTTCCATGCAAAATTTCTGTGGACTTCCCAAAGGGGCAATTCACATCCAGAACGATTGCTTCAATTTTGACTGTATACACGAAGAAGTAGTGGCAGAGCTCCAAACCAATTTCGTTCCAAGCAACCATAGGTGTCAGGATCAATACCGTTAGAATCAGCTAATGCCGAACATTTTAATACTTCTATAACCACTGCTGAGTTACATCGATAGAGGCAAATGATGTCCACGAGAGTGCACGCCATCAAACATTAAGACTTCAGCGTGTTGGAGTGTCATGGACAACCTGCTCGCGGGTCGCATGAAAAGTAACTCCTTGTTGAACCACACAAGTATGCAGATAGGCGATCATATTTCTCCGTACATGCAACACTTCTACTTCCATTAGCCGCGCCATCTGATTCATCACTCCACCAACACAAAGCCAATCGTCACGTATCAGACGGCGTGGCAACCTAACACTAGGTAAACAATTAATGAATGATCCGAAAAGATTGATCAAGTATGACACAAAGTTAAGATTTTGATGCTCTGACTACCACAACACATTGGACTGAATACCACTCACCTCTCTTTGCTCGGGTGAAGGGTCTGATGAGCCAGAAATCTCTTGCATGAATTGGATATGCTTCACTTGTGATTCCGCCGATGGAGCAAGATACCGCAACGACACCTGATACAGCAGCTCTTGCCACTTTGCACGCACTTCGCTAATTTGTACCACCTGAAGGAAATGCACAGGCTCAAGATGGTTGGAAAATTTCTTGGTGGCAAAAGTTGGCTGAGGAGCGTTTACAGGCATGGCAGTACAAGCTCTTTCGCTATTTTGTCAGTGCCTGAGAAGACTCCAAGACTTTCTCATATCTCTCCTTCCCATTCCCATGTCCCCTGAAAGAAACAGGCAGACTTCACTTATACTTCATACTGGTCCCAGACCATGACTCTCATCATCCCTTCCGAGTTTTTTGGCTTTTCACCTCGCATGCATCACTCACTCCCTTCCATTCTCTCCCTCAACCGCCAAGACCAGCCTCGACACAACTCACCCTTCTCAAGATGTCGGTTACCAAAGCCAACTCCTGCAATTCTTCCAAACGTGGAACGGGACTTCCGTCTGACAGTACGTGCTCAATCAGAGCCTCATGCAGGTCAACAAAATTCACCACCCCCAGCGAAGCTTCATCTCTTGCCTGCCCACCACACAGCATCATCATCAGTATCGACCCATAGCTACTCCAAAGAACAACAGAACAGTGCACGCTACAAGAATAAAAACCAAATGAAAAAGGTTAAGCTTTCATGATTTGGGGAGCCTTCACGGCTAGCACCTCCATGGTAGGTTCAACGGCACTCTGGATAAGAGTCGATATAGAAAGCACCAATTGCAGGATAGGAGTTGCAATTCTATGGTAGCGATCACGCTGAGTGGGCACTACGTTTCCAATTGTCCTCCTCACAGAATCCAGTTCACCCTGCATGACAGCCATGACATCCCATTAGTACATTGGACCTCGACTGCATCACTCAAACGTATAACCCAAAACAAGGCTGAACAAATGAACGCGCGCCTCTAACGATATGTAGTGCACAAAACCATCTCATCATAGTGCACTTTGCATCTCAACCCATGAGTTTCGGTCGTAGCTTACCTGAGCAGGTAAATCGAGAACCCGGCAAGCTCCAAGTTTGCGAAGTGCCCCCATAGAGAGCAGTATCTGCGCGCCGGGAGGATTCCGTTGTGAGGCTACCTGGAGGAGCAAACCCAACTGGGCCTCCCTTGTGTATAGCTGTCTCACAGTTCCAGAAGTTTGTGCGAATATTGCCTGCCATGAACCACCCAAACATTCGGAACGCTAACCACTTCAGAAAAGGCGAAGCTTTTCAGCTGGCTATGCGTATTGATACATTCAACCAAAAGCATGAACTCGTCTTCTAGACTGCCTGCTAACCTTTTCGAGACAAAGTCAAGTTCAAGATATGAAAAAAAAAATATCTGATCTGCGTTTTCCTTCACGAGATTTGCTTCAAGAGTGAATGACCTTATTGATCATCAAACGTGCAAGGTTGTGGCTGCTTCATACAACGCCGGTGGGTATGAAAACAGTGAACTGGCAATCCATCAGTTATTGCTTCCGAGGTCGAGTCAGTCAGAGCACTCACTTGATACGAATCCCTTTCAATTTCAGCAAGGCAGGATTGGAGCAAGCTTTGGCTTTCCAACTTTGCCAAGAAGAGGGCGGAGTGGTTTTGCTGCCCTTCAAGGAGCAGTTGTGTGACGAGAGTGCATGCGACGGTGCGGACCACTTCGGCTCCATGGCTCGCATCGCGAACTATTACTTCAAGCAGCTTCTCCGATTCGGCATGAAGGATATCAAAATTTGCGCGACGGAGGTTTGCTTCCTCCTGATAGACCTGCCAAATTGGATCAAAGAATGTGAAATTCATGATTCATTGCATTGGCTGGGGTCCGTCCACTTTTTACAAGCGTAGGTGCATTCTATCAGTCTCAGGTTAAGATATATCGACTGAACAATCAAGCACATAATACAGATTTTTTCACAGCCATGACCACAGCTATGTGGGGGTTGACCGACGCGCATAATACAATATCAGAAGTAGCACGCAGAATGCCCATCTTTGAAGACCGCAATCACAACCATAGCTACAGACATCTACAGTCTTCGTCCCCTTCTAACCTTTGACATTACATTCAATACATGTTTTTCACTATCTCAATAATGAAAGCCCCTTCCTAACTTGGCACCTTTGACCGAATCACATAAATTCGAGAGCTGATGCATGAGTATTTCCCGTGCAAACCAGCCACATCATGCAACGAATGAAGAGTTATAGGTGGTACATTTCCGATCTCGGGATCATCGTCCTCGTTCGGTCTCTCTGCCCGCACTGTTGACCCTTGGCAGTATTGCAGGTAGGCCAGAAAGATCGCGTAGAGTCTGCCAATCAAGGGTCCAAACAAGTCAATTTGACTTAATCTGAAACCATGAACCGGATCACATTTACTTTGAATAAAACTGCGATTATGAAATGCCACTCTCCCATGCACATCGGCATCAAGTCACGATGGGGGAAAAGCATGCTGATTAGAAGGTTACCTCTTCCGGAGATTCCCTGAACTCTCCGACCGAAGAACAGCCGCCACAAGTCTGGACAAAATTGCTTTGCACGCGAAAACGGGAAGGCGGCGTTTGGTCAAAAGGTCAACGACAGTGACGTCATCACCCGTGTCGTTTGCCCCACCTTCTTCCCCTACAATCGTCAGCTCTCGCAGCTTCACCATCGCCGCCAAAGCGACCTGCTTGCCATGCATCCCCCCACTTTACCCGCCGGTCAACAAGGGACTCGAACATATGCTGCTGTCTCAGGAGCAGCAGTGAAAAATGACGACTGCTCGCTGCTCATATGCATTCTCATACTTAGAAACGAATGTGGGTTACTGGTATCCTTGTTTCGAAAAGGAGATACATACATTTGGACTTTAAAATACAAAATAGAGAGATTGACTACAGAGGGAAAACACTGGGATTGTCCAAGAGGGAAAAGGCATTTCTGAAACAAATCTACAAAACCGTAGGAACAGCAAGAGAAGCGAGTCCTCACTTGCCTCATTAAGGCATGCCTGACATCAAAGACATCAAAATCACCAGCCTCCTATCCGATCTCCATGCTGCTTGACCTTACAAGTCCATTCAGATCGCCTGCCTCAGAATGAAATGCATTCCATGTTACTGCTAAACATTCAAGCCCACGCTGAGCAAGACATAGGGGAGAATCCATCTCTCTATGGAAACTATAGACTGGACAACCCCTCAGCTGCATACGCACCTGACTGAATTGGAAAGCCATGTCGAGGGAACACCTTGATGAAGCAATTGCCTTCAACGATGCCTCCATTACTCTGCACAGAATGGAGAGATGTTTGGGGCACTTGATTCAGAGGTGCTCTTAAGCTCTACCTCCAGTTCTGACTCTAGCAAACAACATATTATGCCCAGGCCCCCTGTTACCTGCGCCGTAACTTTTTGCTATCACTGACTACCATTCTACACCTACAACAATAAAAGGTCCACAAACTGCATTCACGACGATGGAGGTTCCTTCCATAAATGCACTTACACAAACAGGGGCTGTGTGAGCGAATCCTCTTGCAAAATTTCAAATCGCTTTAAAATTGCAATCTGCAAGTCAAGTTCCCATCTTGCGACCATAAGTCGAATATGATAGATTAGGGCTCTGATTGCCATAACTTGACTCTTTCTGGAATGATATGCACAATGCAGTTCCCACGGAAATGCACGTCGAAAAAGTTGGTTCCACCAAGACGACAGAGTCCATCATATTCGCAAACTTGAAAATACAGCAGTTTTCCCTTTCTCCCAGTCGCTTCCACCAACCCCAGACCTTCATTGTAACTGCTACGTAACCTAACCTCCTCACTTCATCCCCCCCAAACTCACTAAACTCTTTCCACGACCTTCATGCATCCTCTACCACAATCCTCAGCAACTTCCTAACGAAGAATTCCCATGCTCCTATGCCTTCCTAAGAGGGCAGCCCGAGATGGCCCGTACCTGCCCCAGCTGCGCCCAGGCCATGGCCATGTGAAGCTGCGCCGCCCTCTCCTCCGCGACCTCATTGCTCCTCTTCGCCCACCGAAGGGCCTCCATGGCCGCCTCGCGGAGAGTGGCCAGGTCGGAGGGTGTCAGGGAGAGGGTGTACTGGGTTTCGATACGATCACACTCCTGATGGCTCAGCGGACCACAGATGGGGGTCAGCTGAGGGTGGTGCCACGTGCTTATCCGCCCAAGCATTCCTCGTCAATAGGCTACATTCCGCATCGGCTCAAAAGGAATTGCACTAAGAGGCTCTTGCCTCGCCGGGCAGTAATTAGATTATGGCCCTTTTCTGACAAGCAGAATGCGAAGCCTACAACATCTGCAAAAGAAGGTCTTAAGGAAGAATGCAAATTGGTTGGAAAGCGTGAAGTATACCATTAGCAAAATGCTTTCGGCAAACTAACTGCCTATTACTTGTGGAAACTCGCGAACTCGTCCAACGAATTACTAGCTCGTTTCAAACATGCAGATCGTGTGGCGACAGACAGTCACCCGCACTCAGTCAAAAAAGCAAATGGCAGACCACCAGCGTGCTGGCTTTTACTAGGGATTTCGAAGTTTCACACTCTCGGAAGTTTTCTTCAAGTATGCTTCGCACTCTTTGAAACCATATGTTAATAAGAGATTTAAAGAACATAACCTTCCGATTGCTTATAAACTTAATTAGTTAGTAATGGGCTTGCAGGAAGCAAGCCCATTACCTTGGCCTACCATTCAGTGCCATTCAGAGAGTGGTTTAGAATTTAGTCTGATTATCCATTACTTTTCCTGCAGTGCACACATACGCTTTTGAGGTAGAGAGGTCCACATGAGATAGGAAAGAAAGCCTGTTGGCTTACCTGCCAAAGGCTGCGCTCCAACCTTGGTATGTCGATTGGACCATCGGCACGATCTGAAGGCTGAAGATTAGCGTCTACAGCAGTGGAAGCGCTTCTTAGAAGCTCAGGCACCTGCGGAAATACAGGTCACCACATTATCTTTAGGCCTTATAGCTGCTACATGCAGGTTTTTGGACCATTTTCTGCTGCCATCAATCACACTCAGGCAAACAGCACTGGGGTCCAAAAATGTTTCTGCAGATGGTTATGACGGCAATGATGATTAGAATAACCGAAACACTCATCTGCTCCATGGAAAGATGGGCATTGAAATGGAAGGGGGGGCCACAGCGAGCCTCATACACTCAATACTGCTTAGTATTTGGCCAAAGAAAGGGAGAAGCCTTAACGTCCTGACCTACAATATCCGCCTTGATAGTTTTATTGTACATAGACTCTCCTACGACCTTATCCATGATGGCGGCACTGTCTTACCTTCAACTCCTTGAAGACCGCCTCTATCTTTTGAGGCCATTGCCGCTGTACTTCAGGTACTCTATACAACAAAATGTCTAACAACTTCAATACCTGCCATACATGCTCCAAACAAGCCAATGGCCCCCGATTCCAGCGGGCAAAGCAAAACAACGGATTAAAGACGAGAAACAGAAATGAGAAAAAGTGACAGAGACTTTTTAAGGGAAATGATTGCTGCTGGATGGGAGGTGAAAGAGCGGTGAACAAGGTGAAAGAAGGGCTTTGGAGTTAGCAAAAGGCAACACAGTCCTTTGGACTAACAATTGGTGGGCGAGATGCACATTCCCAAAGTAATGCTTCCATTCTATTCCTGCTCAAACCACATTCTTCATTCAAGAGTTATCGCCACACATCACAGTATCTCCAAAAATTGGCCTTTGCTGCTGGCTCATACAGCATTAGTACAAAAATGTTCCTGCTTTCAACCAAAAAAAAAAAAAAAACAACACAATTGAAGGACATTCCTCTGTCAACCGCGTTAGACAATTCACCATTGCTTCCTTCCTTATGTCTCCTCCCAGTATTTTCTCACCTTCGCCTCTTTCAAGTCACCCGCTGCTCCTTCACCGACGCCATTAGCGGATGGCGACTGAAAGAAGAGGTGGTGGAGGAGAGTTTGGTCGGTGAGCCGGCGCTGCTGCAGAGCCGGGTCTGCGGTGAAAAGGCGCCAAGCGAGCAGCTTCAATAGCCAAGCCCTCTGCTAGAAACAAACACATCTCCCCAAAACAAGGTGCAATGAACATGAGCATTGCATGAGCACATGGTAACGTGACACAACATTTCCATTCCCATAACTCTCCTTTGAATGTTGAAATCAAGTTGTTCGAATGTGCATGGGCCACGAATATTACTGACTACTTTTCATCAAAGATGTGGTGGTTAGGTTCATTGGACCCATTCAAATGCGAAATCTCTTGTTTTGACGTAGGTTTGAATTTCACTAGGCCTGATCTCCTTCACGTTGCATCCAAAAGTCTAAAACCCGCCTTTTTTTTCCTTCCCTCATTCCTCATTTTTTCCTTTTCTACATCTCAACCACACCTAAATTTCTCTGCCTTCCTCTTGCGTCTTTCTTCATTCCCTCAGTTTTTTCCTCAAAACACTGTGGCAGCTTCAGCACTACGACGACGACATTGAGCAATCTTTACCGGAACAGCAGCAAGTAGAGGGGAAACATGGTAAGCCACTCCCAAAAGGCCCCAGTAACGCCTTTGTTCATTTCCTTATTTCCAAGGTTCCTCGGAAAAGAGAGAGAAACTGTTGTGTTTTAGCACTAAGCCAGCCTTTCAAAAAGTGAGAAATTCATGTTCCTGTCACCTGCTGCAAGCTGCTCATTCGCAGAGCGTGGTCGGCGGGCGGGGGGAGGGCGTCACAGGCGGTCGCATAAAGGAGGTCGCAAAGGAAGTCAAAATGAAAGGTTTGGAGAAAATTTGTGGTCACGTCACGGGTTGGCTGTTCAGTGCACAAACGGTAGAGCAGCTCTAAGCTCATCTCCTGCAGACGGGCATGCAATGCCACGTCCTCCACTTGTGATATCTCGCCCAGAATCACATTCAAACAGCTGCACCAAGAGACATTGAAATCCCAACCCTCAGTAGCTGATGGAGCCAAACTGAAGGCTTTCTCAGAAGTGCACATGCAGATCGATATGAGAAAAAAGAGATACCACACATACCAGGAACAACAAAAGGTAAACGTCATTCCGCGGGCGGAGAACAGAGCATGGATTCGGGATTGACTATCCATAGGAACAGAACACCATCTCCAAAATACCATTAAACAAAAAAACGGGCACAGTACCATAATCACCTACTTAAAGTCTCCTCTGTGCTGTAGCTCTGTCCATTCCACAGATAACTCGACATCGAAACCGAGCAAAAGATGTGCGATGTTTGGAGCGCGCTTTCCCAAAGCATTCAGGCACAACTGCGCTCGCGTCCCGGCCAAGCAATTTCAAGTTCAGAAGGAAACAGTTGCCAACAAGAGCAAGGGACAAGCCCAGGGACCTCAATCCAAGGAGTTTTTCATCACCTATAGAGCAATGCTTGTATCTGAGGGAAGCGCGTGTCTAGGGAAAACTCCGTCATATCCAAGAGTTGTAAATCATTCGTTTCAATTCGTTTCGCCATCGCGAGTTCAATGAAAGTTCTCTCTCTATTCGTTTCAATAATTGGTTAGATCTCGAATAGCTTTTTGATGCAACAACACATAGGAAGGTGCTCATGTTATGGGGCTTTTGTCGAACCAGGCAAACATTAGCAGCAAAGTAGGCAAAAAGTCCTGATTCTTGGAAATACATTCTGAAAGAACCTTGCTTCGCTGATAGTCGTATCAATTAATCAAAGACTATTAACACCATTTCAGCTTACGGAAGGCAGCAAACCTGCAAAATGAGAAATCCGATATCTTCCTCTAAGTCATCACTGGAAGATGCCTTGAAGCTCTGGTCCAGGATTGATGCATAGCTAAGTTTCAAGTCCTTGGCCGCATGCCTCTCGACTATGATTGCGACGAGGTTTGGTACCCTTTCGCTGACCCTCCCACAGTTCACAAGAAAGCCCAGTGATTACCAATCCCCTATAAATGGTTGGGTAAGACCAACAAAGCATTTCTGAGCTCACACATTACAGATCATTTCTAAGCACATGCCACAAGAACTAGTTTATACCTACTGCCGTTCATCTCCATTTTTGCCTTCACCGTTTGCTTTGAAATATTCGTAGGCTTTATCTGAAGAAGCATCTGATTCTTGTGCATGTCACTCACCTCAACACACTCATTATCTGGATCGACCATCGGGCAATCTCCGGCTCTTTTGCGTATCCAACATACTCCAGCAGGGCCACCATTTGACGGTTTTCATATCCCAGCAGAACATGCAATGGCTTGTAAGGCATCCGCCAGCTGTTAGCCAGCTGGAGGTCCTTCTTGAATGCCAACAAAAATATTCGGAGGCAGAGGCTCACGGCATCTTTCATGTGAATGCCGAACGCCTGCGTGGTTACAGCCTCCCTCACTGTTTCTGGCCCGAGTGTTACGATCGCCATCATGTTGCGATATATAGTGTCTCCTGACAGTAGATCCTGTCACCACCAAAGGGGGAAAGACGGAAGCACAATGTCAAGAAGCGGTCTATGTCAGAGGCAGCTCGCTTGCGACCAACCGTGAGCATGCCGGGATATTTTCGTTTGGATGTCATTGTGTACCACAATGGCAACAACGTATAAATTGAAGATTAGTTTCCGCTTAGCTCCATGGAAAAAGGACGTCGTTGCTCATTTCACGGTCATGTTTAATGTTTCTCTCCAAGAGCTACTTCATATCGACAGGCCCAATTAGAAAGAGCAAGCAGCGAGAGCAACCTTCATGATCTCTTGACCCGGCGGCGCAGGCACGCCTTCCAAGCCTGCGGCTAACGCTCCACTAATGGAGTCGGCCGCTCCCTCATTGGCAGGCTCGTACAGCTCCAACATTAACTCGAAGTGTCTAAGGGCTGCCACGGCAATCTGCCACTTCTCTGAAACGTCCTTGTATGCACGTTGAGAATAGCCACTGAACACGTGATCTTTCACGAATCGAAATTGAGAAGTGTACCTGCATAGTATGGTTTCAGGCATTCAGAAACTTCCATATGACGATGGGCCAGGGTCGCCTCTGTGAGGCACCAAGCAGTTGACTAAAAACATTTTCGCCTTTCACATGGCCAGATTCGCACCCAAACTTTCCTGCTTCCCTCGGGATTACGAGAGCCCATGGCAGCATTCTAGAACCAACTATAGGGATGTTCGCTATCCGCCACTGTAAGGAAGAACTCTGAATTATCCCTGTTCCCAGTTCTCTCACCCGTTGTCTGAACCAAAACATAAACTCCACTGCTCATGCGCTGCATGCAGGCCCGTGATGTCCGAATATGAAGTTTCAGAGCGGTAATTCTGATTCTGATTCGTTTTCTTCCGATTATGTCACGAAGCGCTAAAAATCACTAAATAATCGCCCAATAACCAGCTCCTGCCCCATTGGCCATGTGTAGTGTGACTCTGCTTTCTCTAGAAGCTTCTAGTTTAGCAACTTAGTTTAGCTATTGAGGCGTAAAGAGAAGTTTGTTTGATACATTGGCACGCACCTTCGTCCCATATCTGTAGAAGAGGGAAGATTTCCAATGAGAACATTAAACAAGTTGATGTACGAAAGGGTGGAGGGATACTGTTCGAGGCGAGATTCCACATCTGTGAGCTCCGTAGCCATGTCATAACCCTGCAATAGCCAACATTCGAGAGAAGAGAGAAATGATGGGTCACCTGAACTACCCTAAGCCTGATAGAAAGTTTAAATGGCTTAGACTACTGAGCAGACTCAAACCAGCTCAAGCTGGTAACAAAAGGTAACAATAGTAAACGTACAATGAGAGAATGCCCGCATAATGCTGCAAGGAGTCAGTCTCAAACATATAGATCTCAACTTCGTCCACGCCGCAACAAGGCGGAGGTTTGATACAGTACGAGCCAGAATCCATAGGCAAGCAGATACACCTTATGACTAGAGTGTAAAGTTCCTCCCACCTTCTGAGAAGTTCCGAGTACTCCTTGGACAGATTTTGCTGCCACAGGAGGCAGCTCCCACTTCGACTGCAGGTCGCTTATGAAATTGTGACACGTTGGACATCTTATTGCAAACGTCCCGATGGCCATCCTCAAAGCTCCTTTGAGGCTGGGAGGGACTCTGGGGTATTGCAAAAGGTGGAATAGCCTTTCAATCCGTGAGTTCCGTGAGTTGTCACGGAGCCAAGGTTCAAGGTACTCAGGCGAAAGATGCTCCATCACCTGATGGGAAAAGACCGGTTGTACAAAAAACAAAAAGAAATGCGACTGTTAGACAGAAATTTTTCCGTGCTATGGCAACATTCCTCCCAGTGAAGTTTCGTGTACAATAACTGAGCACGTCTATGTGAAGGGACGCAAATGGAGGACCAGGCACTTCCCACATGTAGCATGTCCTAAAATGGATGAACATTCACTGAAGGAAACAATGGCAGCCTGGTCTGCTGAAGCTTCTTTTTGAATGACATTAGCCCTCTAGCTTCCACACCGCGTTTTTTGACTGACCCTTCCTGGAAGCATACATGGTGCATCAACTTAACGCCCACATAGGGAGCAAACACAAAAGTGCGCCTAACAATGGGACACAAAGTATGTTGTCATACTGCTATGGGCACATGTAGAGACGAGTAGGACACAGAAATGACAAGGATACAATAAGAAAAACGATGTTAAGTTCACGTTTGGCAAATCCGAAGCTCGATGAAACGACAACAAACGGTAGGTAACACTAACAAAGAGTGTTAAGTGGCAAGTCATTAAAACTGACATCGAGACTGAATATGTTCATGTGTACTCAATAAGCTCACGCAGCGACTCAATGACTCAACGATACTTTCATAGCGCGAAGTGCCCACTTGGCCTTCCCACTCCTTGTCAACGACGTTCCAGTGCCCTTTAGATGAACGCACCTCCTTTAGGCACTGCAGATATGCTTCTAACATATCAATGTCTTCTTGAATCACGCCGCTAACAAGCAGACCAGATTGCTGTGCGCCTGCCTTCCCCCGCTGGTCAACCTCAAAAAGCTTATGAAAGACTTCAAGCTTGTCGAAGAGGGCAAGCCATGAGATTTGCTGGCTGCCAGATTTATTGAGATAGTCGAAAACCCACTCAGCACCATGATCTTCGGTGGCCTGCTCCCAAATGCATGTCAAGAATTCAGAGTACTGAAGGAGATGGAAAAACAGGTTCTAACAGATACTTGGCAGCACAGGTAAATGAGACAAAGTCCGCGAGCATCTATTCACCGATAATCGGAAATTGGTCTTGACTTCTCTCAAATCAAATTCAAAACTATAAAATGAATTACGTTTACTCAATTGAATCTATCTTGCCATTTTAAATCCCAATCTCAAAACGTGCGTTAAAATCTGTATCGCCCCTTATTCAATGCAGAATGTCAAATCTTGAAATTAACGCAACCCTGCCCCTTCCCCTTCACAAAAAAAATAATAATTCACACACACGTTCGAGCATCCAAAAGGGTAGAAACTGACTCCAAGGATTTCAAAGGTTTCAACCTAGCCTCAAAACAAAGTTATGGCATGTGAACTTTGCGTGAAACACGTGAGCACTTTCCACGACCTCACAATAACTCGACTACTTGCCCTGCAAGAGTCTGCGGAAGCTTACAAGTGCAGCAAGGAGATTTAGAAAGGGAGTCGCTGTTCTGTGACTTCTGTGCTCCTCCCCGGCAAATGTCACGAAATCCCACATATCTGAGCTCTGATTCATCACCTTCGGGGCGCACCGATAGGCCTGTCCGACCACCTCCAGAGAAGCTAGGAATGCTTCGGATGAAGGAGAAAGAGTTTTGGCAGTTTTCGACTGTCCCGCAAACTGATACTTGGTGGTTTGAACTTCAGTCAGAGCTGCATCTCTGAGAGATATTAGAAGCGAACGACCACTTCTAAAAAACACCGTCAAGAAACCATTGAAAATAGTACACACGCAACTTTTCACCTCCGTGTCGTCATCCTGCGATACAACAATGAAATAGCAGATTTGCATTAGATGTTAGCTGCGACCGCATCAAAGCCTTCCAAGCATGATTGAGAAAGGAAAGACACTCGAATAAGTAATGCAAATGGTTGTCAATGATGAATGAACATAGGATCAGCCTTTGTAGTTCCCAATACAGATACCAGCCAGAAAACAAGTGACAACTTATTTATTTTTGATTTTTTTTCAATTTTTTATTTTGAGAATTCTACATAGTGTTCTAAGTGCGTCATGTAAGCTCAACTGACATCTTGGACCTCCTCTATGGATCCATCACTAGTTCTAAGCTTTAGATATCCATGAACGTAAGAATACCCCGAATATTTGGTG
The DNA here is from genome assembly GCA_037447605.1 of Zygnema circumcarinatum. Lineage (NCBI taxonomy): Eukaryota > Viridiplantae > Streptophyta > Zygnematophyceae > Zygnematales > Zygnemataceae > Zygnema > Zygnema circumcarinatum. The sequence continues at coordinate 6,484,162 of CM074804.1, forward strand.
ACACCAGATTTCTCCGTCCCTTCACAATTCAAATGAAAGCCGAAAACACAGAACTGAGAATAAAATAGCTTGATATAGTCTTGCTTTGGCATCCAAAACATCTACTGGCAAACCCCAGTTCACTAAGGAGTCTCCGAGGTCTAAAGCTCACCTGAAATGCAAGATTTTGAAACACGTTGTCTACCAAGAATCTGAAGGCATGAAGAATTGTGGCAGCATCGTGACAAGCCTTGATCACAGTATCCTCCGCTGCTAATGAGCTGGAATTAGGACCCAGTCCAGTTCCGGAACGATTTGGGGTAACGGCCAAAAAAAATCCAAATATTAATCGGACTAGCGAGAAAAGACCGTCGACTTCTCTTGAGGAAGAAGGCATGTTCATAATCTGCAACCGCAGAACCCATCGCAAAAGGTCAAACGCATCTGCCAAAAATGTAATACGTGTGTATTCATGGTTCAATAAACCATAACGTATTCTTTAAGAAACGTAGACTTGTAAATGGAACGATATATGCTTGTGGTGTTACAAGACCAGGAGAATGGCAGGCCAGAGAGGAGCATTAACAAAAATAATAGAGACGAAACAGAATTGAATAAAGATAAGCCATGAAATTGAGACACAAGGATGCTCCTCACCAGTTGACCGAAATCCTTCTTAAATGCGCCATCACCGCTCAGCACTTTCGGCATTCCATCGTTCCACATTTCCAGTACTAAAGGAGCCACCAGTGAAAACAACAACCTGTACATAATCTATTTCAAAAGGAAACCAACAACCTCCCACAGGCAAAAAGAAAGAATAAAAATATGTACTTTTAGAGGATACCTATATAGTAGTAAAAAGTCCAAATCAACTTCACCTCAGTAAACCACAATCCAATATCTGCCAAAAACTGTACCGAAGAGTTGTGCAATTCTGAAAAACTCAACTTTGGCATGATGCAATGTAACTTAATGAATTTAGCAAAAGCACTCTCCTATCCACTGGTAAGTGAGTCGGATGCTCAACTCGACTGGGAACAGGCATAAGTAACTGACTGCTGCGGCACTACTGTAGCTTCCCAACAGACAGACTAGGCTTCAGCCATTCGGCCCTTCCGGTGAACAAGTGGACAGGGTACCACTACTCAACACCTGAAATCAGGATGCCGGCTTCAAGTCGAATAATTCGAAGACCGAACTATTGAATACTAGTTCAAAGCCTCCCATAACAACCGCTTAACTCACAAAAGCTATGCGTACGTCAGTACGGCTAAGTTCATAACAAACCTGAAAGTATACATGGTCTTTCCCAGCGGTCCATTCTCGGGCGGAATCCCGCAGCACTGCAAAAAGGTCCTTTGCCTCCACAGGGCCTGCTGGTTGAAAAGGTTGAGGGAAGCCACCCTCCAAATCCCCCAAGGACTCCGTGAAATAAAATGAGAAAGCTGATGGTAGCCATAAAAATGAGTAATGCTTTTTTTGCTTAGCCACAGCTAAACAAACAGGGTCTAATTAATATTGGCACAAATGATGTACAACTCAACTAAAAAAAGGCCTCTAGGAATCTTTGATGATATTATAAGAAACACCTAGAGGAAGCGTAAAGCAGGACAGGCTTGGAGAAGTTCAGTACGAGTTTGCAGACTGTAGTTGCAGACACTTCCTTGACACTTCTTCTTTCGTAGCTAAGTCTTTGGCTTAGCTTTGACTCTCTGATTGAAAGGAATTTATTTCAGAAACCAACCGTGTTCTCCATGAGAGGCAAACACCTGTTAAGCCCTCGAAGGGGCTTCTAAGATACGGCCTTTGTGAACTTTAGGAGACAACACGCTCCATTGACACTCCCAACACATCAAAAGAAAACCTTCCATCCTCATGAGACAACAAAAGCAATCCTCGTGACTTGCAGCAGTACACGAGTTCGACCTGATCCAATTCGATTCGTCGTCGCATGGACAATCAACCTATGTTCTCCCTTAGAGACGACGTCAGCAAAGAGCATCCATAGTAAAAAACATTTCTGTCAAAGTCGGGACATAGGATACCTCACCAATTTCCTTCACTTGAGATGAGTAAAGAAGACACTCTGCTAGTTTGCAACGTTCCTGTTGAACCACATCTTTCCGCCTTGCCAGTGTATACTGAGAATCCATCACTTCAGGCTCTGCCGAGGGAGCACCAACTCCATTTGCGTCCTCTCGATTCAATTCGTTGATAAGAAAAAGTATCCGCTTTCGAAAATCTCCCCCAAGAAGCTCTTTAAGATAATCAAGGCTTTCCTTGCATATAGCGCTATCTACATTCAATTCTACAACTGCAAGCTGCACGTGACAAGGCCATGGATAAACCGTCATCAAAACTCCATGATACCTTGCCGCATTTCCAGAAATAACCAAAAAAACGCAGAAAGCACAGGAGACACGCAGGGCGCTCAGATATGGTCTTATCAGACCCAAAGAATGAGTTATTCGTCGAGGTATTACCGGCGATTTAGAGCACGTGGATATTGAACTTGCTAAGCTCAAAAACACACCTGGAAGAGTGTACACAGGGCGTCGAGGACGGTTTTCCTCTCAGAGAAGAACAGGCCTCCACACAATTGAAGTATTTCCTTCGGTGGCCTCCTTGCAATGGTGAACTGCAGAGAACAGCAGCCAGTTTTCTTACAGGAAGCTGAATGGTAAAGTCTCCGTGGATATAAATTACAGTTCAGAGGGCCTGACATGAGTTTGGCGCATCACCTATGCGGTTGAGAAATTTACTGTTAATGTGCTGCAATAATAGCATTCACAAAACTTCATGCACCTTACTAGCTCTGACGTTTCTACAATATCCTCTGAATTGCTTGTCACACGGACAAACTGGGATAAGAAGCATGGGAATAAAACATAAAACCCTGGCCCTGTATCCTTATAAAAAACTTTCATTGAAATTTCCAAGAAGTGTGTTAAGGGGAGAGTTGGAGGAAAAAGGTAATTACAGGCAAGTAACGAACCAAGGAAAACGAGGAGAGGAGGAACAAGCAGTAGCGCAAGGTCACAAGCTAATGAACCTGAGAAGTGATTTCGTGATTTTGGCAATGACTTTTGTAACTTACATGTGGACTAATCGAAAGTCAAACAGTGTGTTGCCAGAAATCACCTGAAGGTGGGCATCTAAAAGTAGGCGGACACATTCAAGCTCATTCAGGTTGTAATCCTCGCTCATTTTGAGAGCTATTTGCTCGTCAAGATCATTTAATGGAGTCACCGTTCCGTCAGGCAACTGGACTTGCTTCCGCTGCACTTGTAATTTGTCCTCTGGTTTGGGAGGAGGACGAGACAGTAATGTTCTGCCCACCTCACAACCGCATGGAAACATAAAATTCAGTTGTAAGAAGCCACGTCAGATAACATTCCAGACCCAAGATTCTAGACAGGATCGCCAAAAAATGCTATGAAGTTGCATGACGGAGAGTTACACGGAGCCAATATTGAGCTATTGAGCTGAAGACGAGGAGATAGGAGATAGTAATCTGGTCATTAGTGTCTAGATGAGCTTCAAATAGGCGTCGGTCAGGATAGTCTGAACTCCAGCATCTCACAAGCTCTTTTCGACAACCACTTTTCTAGTACACATCCTCAATTTGGATACTGAGAATTGTTGTTGATGCATTCACAGCCAAGAGATCCGTTTGTCAACCACCTTGTTTATTTCAATAAAAACAACAAAGACGTGCTCTCGTCGTCCGTCACAGTAGCATTCTGTAATATTTCTACATCATACACTTAGCATTCGGTTTCTGGACACACAAGGGGAGGTAGACGCTAAACGATAAAAGTCCAACCAAACGCCCGACAACTGGCAAAAGTAATGAACTTGTTTACAAAACAAATGATTCTCATCTGATAACTCTTATTCCAAATCGATGATGTTTCGATAGAACACTCTATTATTATCGTTCTTAATGAACCCATGGGTAGGGCATGGGACAAAAATGGACTGAACAACAATTCAGCATATCGATATCCAATTAACATCGCAGCTTTCTTCCTTTGGCTATCCATTCAGCCACTTTACAGGCTTGTACATTCGCAAGATACCGTTTCTAGCTGAAGCTAATTCCATCTATCAAGAGAGAAGAATTAGCGAGCGGAAACACAAGTAAACGGTCCACCCTTTTCAGGAAATTGAAAGCGAGGTTTTCTTGAATGGGAATGTTCGGTTCAGAGCTTTAAACATGCTCCAATACCAATGCTTCCTGAACGACCTTAAAAATTAGACAACGAGACACAACCTGCTTCCAGAGCTTGGCCGAATTGCACGCAAGTAAAATGAGAGGTGTACAGATAAATTACCATACCTGAACCGAGGTTTAAGCAGCTGCATGCTCCGACTAAATTCAGCACGCTGCTGGGAAGAAACCGAGCCGTCAGCCAAACTGAGAGAAACCTGGACGATCGCCTGCAAGGCATCCCTTTCAGACGTCATTTTTTCTGGCTGCTCCACCAACGCAGCAAGAGACGAAGCTCCTCGGAGCTCGTTCCCTCTCCCTCCTCCCTCCTCCCTCCTCCCTCCTCCCTCCTCCCTCCTCCCTCCTCCCTCTCCCTCCACAGCCCTCCCGGCAGACGCAGGCAGCTGCGACGCGGGGTGGCGCCAGGCGGACGAAAAAGAGCGCGAAACGAGGCCCGGCTCTAAACACCACAGTTGCGTTGGGCGCTGAATTGGCCTGTCGCGCCACGGAACGGCGCCGCATAGATCGCGGTGGTGGCCCTCGGGGAGCAGGCCTCGCCGGGCTCTGCCTGCCTCTCTGCCTGCTTGTGGTGGTGGTGGTGTACGGGGACGGCCATGCTCGACTTGCGCTTCACCACTGCACAGGCTTATTCCCGTCGCAAGCTCTTAAAGAAAAAGAAAGAGCTTCAAAGAAAAAGAAAGAAAGAGGCAGTGGCAGCTTTCATGCCACTTCCTTTCTTTTTTTTCAAAGACGATTGGGCGGTCGGTTGAGCCATAAATCATAGTTGCCCTACAGTGCAATCTGCCGGAGTCATCATCTTCGACCGACTGATTGAGACTCTTCTGAGTTTGCGGGGCAGTCAAAGTACTTGTTCGGTTGAGGCGTCATGCAGAATGGTTAGAGTTCTATTTCCAATTCAATGTTCGTCGGTAACATCAGTGGCTTCCAATGCAAGCTGCTATGCTAGTATACAGAATGGGCTGATGCATCCACGCACTCCTTCATTGCCGGATAGCATGGCAACACATAAACTTAAGTTACACTGAACAGCAAATACCATCAAGCATCAATGCTTTTGCCAAACTTGTCGAAACTTGATTATCAAGCACGAACCCAATACCACTCGTTTTAATATCTTCACAACAACTCACAACCACCTAATACGGTAAACAGCTCCTGCACTCCTATAGTAAATCAATTGCTTTCAGAATACAAGCTGCAGTATTCCTGGCGCATTTCTTTCATTGTCGCTTTACGCAGCGGGAGCAATCAGCAGAGTTCCCTCGACACTATTTACTGAGTTAAGACTCAACCGCTCGAAGACTTTCTTTGTAGTCAACTTGAGGCTGCTGCAGACCTTACTCTTCCCTCCAATCGTCGGTTCCAGCACTTCTGGTTTTCCTGCCAAGAATTGAGATGAACTTTGAACCAAGCAAAGAACATCCTCCATTTTGTGCCTTCCTGGTCGTCGGCTGGAAGGAAGGTCTCGTTTAAAGAGCCTCCGCAGGTTGAGAAACTCGTGCTTTGGAAGCTTGAACGCAGGTAGTTTCAGGTTCCGTTCCTGCCAGATCTCATGCTTTTCCTCGCCGGCCCACTTCTGAAGAGTGAACTGAGCGAGGACGAGGAGCAGAAATAGGCGGTAAACGGACGCGAGGTGGCGGCAGCTGCTGGCCAAGAAAAGTGGAAGAAGAGAAAGGATGACCAACAAGAACTGGCAAGGGTGGCGGTGGGGCAGGGACTCCGGCGGCAGGGAGTCTGCAAAAAACAAAGGGCCGATGGGATTAATAGAAAAGCATAGGACAAGATGACACCCGGCAATCGTCCAAAACGAATGTAGACTTCCGCGTGAGGCGTGAACATGGTTACTGTCAACCCCACAATCATATGACTGTAACACCTTTACAACTTAAAAGAAACGACAACCTGGAATTCTTTCACGGACTGCTGTAAACGCACTCCGGCTGGTTTCAATGCAGTCCCAGTTTATCGTAACTCGTTGACAAATTAAAGATTACACAGAGTATACCATTGTTTAGTTCAGTTTAAGAAGACAGCCTTCTCCCTCCTAGTAATACGACAAACAGTAGCTGCGTAGGCCTTATACAGAAGAAGACTCACCGCTTTCAAGCACTGCAGGCTCTGCCATAACGCCGCTCTTGCTCGTTTGTGTGGTTTTTCCTCTTCCTCGAACTCTCTTCTTGCTTTCTCCAGACAGTCTTCCAATCTCCGTAGTTTTCCTCTCAATACTCTCGGCAAATTCAGCCACACTATCATTGCCGAGGCTTCGAGTATTCAGTCCATCCATCCCTTCAGGGCAACTCAAGACATCCTTTTGTGCACCAGATGCTCGACTTACTTCATGCGTTGATGGCTTGTCAGACCAATCGAACTTACTGTAATAACACTGGAAATACGCAAGTTGGTCTCGGAGTGCACCATTTTCCATAGCAGTAATTGATGCTACCTGGCGAAGATGATTCACCTGTGACTCCAAAGCTCTACATTTTCCCTCCAGCTCAGTAAGGTACGACTTCTTGCGGCGGCGTGATTCGGAGGCAGAAGCACGGTTACGCACAAGGCGTAGCTCTCGCTTACACGCGTCGTCGGCAGAGCATCCTTCGCCATGATCATCATTGCACAGCTTCGCACTGGCGTCGAGCTGGCTGCTTTGTGCTGATGCAGACACAGGATGGGGGCCTTGCTGAAGCAAACCATTTCGAAGTTCAAAGCTGCGCTCAAGCTTAGTTTTGTCTAGTGTGTCTGTCTTCCCAAAAACAGCTCCATGTCTACCAGAGTCCTTGACATGCTCTCCACTGTCCTCACTTGTGCAATCACTGCCAACGAAGTCCATGTCAATGCCTGTCGCTATCTGACATCTGCCTCCGCTATCTACAGGTGTCCCAGCAGTGGGTGGAGTCCCAGCAGCATCTGCTTGCAATGGACTTTCCGATGATACTTGGAGTGCTTCGAACACATCAGTTTGATAATGATGTCGTTTGTGCGGTCGCTCGATAAAAGATTGAAGAACTTCCTCGCCATCATTATCGTACCAGCCCTGCCCCTGACCTACCCGCCATTTTTGTGCCTCTCTAACCTGTGATCCACGCTTGCGAAGACCCACGTTCTCAGTGCCTACATCAGCAGAACATGATGCCTTATTATCCAACACTTCAACCCTACGAATTGCGCCTTCGAATTGGGCGGCCACGTCTAAAGATTCCTTCCTTGTCCCTGTAGCCTTGCTGTTCGGACTATTCGAGGAAACGAACTCAGCAGTTCTGTCGAACTGCATACTTTGCAAGCCAGACAACGCACAATCGTCCTCAGCTTCTAGTGCACGATCAGCAGCACTAAGTTCCACGATTGCCATATTTTCTCCGGCAACAGGAACGTTGGAGATTGCTTCTCTCAATTCCGAAATTCCTCCATTGTCAAGGTCTTTTGCCGCATCCTTCCATTCACAACCCGGGCCTAAGCTGATGCCGTTCACACTTTCAATAGCCGGTCCTCCCACTGCATTGGGTATCAATTCTAAAAACTCCTCCACAAAGGTTTTCCAGTGCGGTTGGACCGCTCCATCGCCAAGAACATCATGATAGCACCTTGCGTCTTCTTTGTCTACTGAGAGAACTCCAACGTCAGAAACTGATACAAAATTTTGCAAAGTATGGTTACTCTCTACAGTATCATCACCACGACTGTCTAGCCCATGGAGGTCGTCACGACAAAGTACAGAAACAGGTCTGCATTCATCTGCCGGCTGTTCCGTCAGAGTTTGCAACTGCTCCAACCCCAACTCCTCCACAAATGCATTCACTGGGTCCTTGAACCATTCTTCCGTCTGCAAAGCCTTCTCGAAGCCAACTCCCCATGAAGACTCCCCATTGACATCGAAAATTTGAGGTTCCGAAATCTCCTTACCCAACAAAGACGAGGAACCGACTGTTGCGCTCTCACCCCACACAGACAGCGGACAGCCCTCTACCTCCAAAGGAGGCTCGTGGCCTTGCAAAAAACCTGCTAAGTCTACGTCATCGATGACTGGCATTTCACCAGAAAACAGATCACCGTCAATCCACCCGCCGTCGCGTTGCTCTGCTTCTTCATCCTCCGTGGCCAAAAAGCTGTCCGGTGAACAACTGACCACAGCATCAGATGAGGCATGGCCGTCCACGACCATTCCCCAGGGCGAGGCATCCACACAGAGAGCCATGGCGGCTCCTGCATCACCTCTCATCCTACCACCGAGCGAAGCCTGCCATGGCTCCCACGGGCCTACGGTCCAGGCGCAGGCCTCTCCTGCCAGAGGCCCACCCTCCCTCGCTCCGCGCCTGCAAGCTCCGCCGAGACCGCCAGCCACCAAGTAGTAGACCAGGGAGGCGGTCGCCGAGGAGTCGCAGAGACGTCGCATGAACTCGCATGGCGTCGCTGGCCACCTGGCGACGTCGCCCTGTCGGTTGGAGGGGGCTTCTCCGCACCTTCGGCAGAGAGAAGTTTTCCATTGACCGAACCGCCGGGAGGGGAGTACGGACCACCGGGATTATCTACGAAATTAGTCTCATACAGTACTTAGCATTTTCTCTTACGAATCATTATGGTCCAAATTTTGTTTTTAACCTGCCCGATCCAGTCCGCCCGGCGAGGAAACTAGTTTGCTTGGCCTGCACGCCAGCCGATTCCGGGCGGGCGGGCGAGCACGTCACTCGGCCAATGGGAGCGCGCGAACCTGCCACGTCATGACAGGCTTCACGCTCTCGAAAGGGCCGTACGGTACTGATTCCAGGAATTCAGGTACGGTCTCGTACGGTACGGCCATGCGATTAAGGCCGGAAATTCTGCTAGTACTTGAATCATGAACTTGTTGATGAACATGCTGTTGTTTCTGTATGGAAATAGGATGCGTAATCACTAATCAGACAAGTGAAGAGGACTTCAGATTCGTTTGGAGACCAACACCATCCGCCATGCTCTCGCATTGGCGCGGGCACACACCTTACATTGGCATGCATGAATTCATGATTCAGTGCCATTGTAAAGATGTGCAGTAGAACTGCCATTCCACCCTGTGCGGAGGCTTGGATCAGAGCTTCATAAGATTTAAGGACGTTAACAGATGTTCTATGTGAAAGTCACCATTGACAATCAATAGAAGCCAAATCGCTCGACTGGAACACACAACGTCAAGAAAATGGTTCACAGACAACCGTGCCTCTTGCATTGCTTGAGGGAAACCTAACAACCTAATCTCTTCCGCGTGAGATCAATTTCACATCATTTCTTTCTTCTGAAATAATCTGTATACAATCCATCTAGAACTTCAGATCCCTCTTTTGAAGCGCCCTCAATCCAATAATATAATTCAAACGTGGAGTGCGACTAATTACGCTCCTCCATCCATGCCTTCGTCTATCTAGTCAACTTTCTTCTGACTGATCACAGCTGACCTTTGATCTGGACACGACCATGTGAACCTTCATTTGGGCCTTTCATACGACACAGAATACCCGTTCAGGCCCAACCCATCATGCACAGTTTTGCTTTTTTTTTTTTTTTTTTGTGGACAGATCCACGAACCCCACATGACAACAAAGCCGCCGCTTCCTTGCACAGCAGGTCCAGTCACGTGAACGATCAGATACCGCAGCCTTGACCCTGCAAGCCCTCCCTGCCGTCCTCCTCCTCTCTCCCTCAACAGCTCATTGTGCCTCGTCCCCAAGCAGTCGCCTCCTACATATCGTCGTCAATGCGGCTCCTGCCCACTCTATTTGATCGTCCTTTGTCTGCGAACACTCTCCCAGGAGTAAGAGGGGCCTGCGAGCCTATTCCATAATCCATGCGCATTCCTTCGCCTGATCGACGCATCGACCCCAACGTCTCATCCTCTACACCTCCATAACTGTATGCGGCAGAGGCAGCCCCTCCATCGAGCCCAAGCGACTTCCCTCTTCTACCCAACGAACCAGTCCCTCTGAAGGACGCATTCGCAGATGGCGAGGCAAGGGAGGTGGTCTGCCTTAAGGAGCCGGCTGCAGAGGAAGAAGGGGTCACTCTGGAGAGGAGGGAAGAGGAGCCGGAAGACGAGGTCGAGTATGTTCTAGTGAGGAGTGCATTGGGGTCAACGGGCATGCCGGAGCGATTATATGAGGAAGAAGGCATTCCTAAGCCATCTATACCAGGAGAGGCCCCCCCAACAGCCTCAAGTTCCTCAGAGCCTTGTCGACCTCGGAAACAGAACACATTCACCTTGGTTCTCAGCAGTTCACCCGGCAACAACTCCCTACTGATGTTTGCTGCCATTTGCTGCAAGTTGTCCCACTCCCATAGCCAATATCTCATTAGAGCCAGTTTCAGGCAACGCTTTTGCAATAGAGGTTACAGTTTACAGCACCACGAAAAAGAACGATTCCCACACGAAATAACTTTATGCATTACCATTAAAGGATCAGCTGTATTGGTTCATTCCTTCACCATACCACTAGCAGATTGTATCAGTCGATCTTACCTCTAACATGCAATCAAGGGCCTGTCATATGGTTGGCTTACCTTCAAGTCATCCGGAGTCTGCAGCATGGCAGCGTCGTTGAAGCCCCCCATATCCTCCCCCCCTAATCTGCTGCCTGACCTCCGCATGCCCCTTTCACCATCAGGGTCGGCAAGACTGGCCTCCACGCTCTCCATGGTTCGCTTGCAGAGCATCTCCCGAAGATGGTATACGATCTCGCTCAGCGAATCAGTGGTGAAGTTGTGGAGAACCGTTTCAAAGTAATCGAGCTGTTGCATAGGGCGCATCAACAAAAGTGAGAACATGCGCTGAATGACGTTGCAAAACATCACCAAACGTCACATTCTTCGACACAGAGGACGAGATTCCCTTTTTGCAGCGTAAAGCAAGTTGGAAGACGTCAGCTCTCCTGCGTGAACGAGCACCCCTCCAGAAGACAAAAGCTACACCTTCAAACCATTAAAAATGTAGGAAACTCTAAGGCATGGAATTGCGCTCACCTCAATGGAAAGCTGGCAGAAGGCGTTGGCATCCAACTGTTGAAGGTTGACGTGCTGCGACGCGACCTGGTTGAGTGCGTCCATGAGGCCGTCTGCAAGCATGTTGATGGCCTTCTCCACAAAGGGTTGGCACCCTGCGTACACCTGCACACGACATTGATTGCAGCAACATAAACTCTCACAGCTACAACCATAAAAATAGCTTGCTGTATGTAGGAGGAGCTGTCCCATCTTCAAGGAGGAGAAGGACAAGCGTGTACCTCTGCATGCACAGCTACCAGGGGATGCATGAGTTCCAAGGCCGAGTCGCGAAGGCCCTGTCATCCCTCCCTCCAAGTCACGCAATAAAACCCTTGTCATGAGGGGATGGAAAGTAGAAAAGCATCACACCTCAGTTTCTAAGGTGAAACGATGGCATCGAAAGACAGATGCTCGTATTAACACACTGCTGTGCTCTAAAACAACAGGGAACGCTGTACTTTCAATCTGGTCTTGTACTCAGCCAACTCGCTTATGGAGATGTTTCACGAAGACGGAATGACATCCCCATCCCAAGTCAGCAGTAAATCATAGTGTCGCTCCTCCGCCTACCTTCACTGGCGGAGCTGTAGCCCATGTGGTGCCATCCTCCAAGTATTTAACCACAGCCAAGCCAAGATGACCGGCCTGCAGCATCCCAAATTCATCCCTTTCCTCTCAGCCCCGGTTTTCCAGTCTGCGAATGTTTCTTACAATCGAGCACATCACAGCGACCAACGTCCTCTCATCATCTCGATTTCGGACAGGGAGAAACCAAAAGGACGGAGCAACAGAGGCTATCCTTTGACTTTTCACGCAACTGTCCACAAACCCAGAAAGGAAGCGAGTGGAGTCTTACCTTGATTTCAATGTACTTGTCTCCCAGAGCCATCTCGAGGTCCAAGAAATGCTTATCAAGGTCATTCAAAAGGCGAGCTGCCTCTGGAGATGGCGTCAGCTGACGCTGCATGTACCCTTGCACAGCTCCCCGTCCACGTTCCTCCCTGCACCTCCAGCATATGATTATTTCGAGGCTCCTCCAAATACGAACAGCGTAGCGCAAACTAGTTGAACAAAAGTCAAATGACGTCTAATGACAATGAAGCTTGTGTGAGGTCACATATGGACGCAAGTTATAAAAAACGTCATTAACGTATTACTAGAGCCGACTTCCAGCTTGACAGCAAAAGGCGAGCATCCAGCAGTCAAAGAAAGCAGAGCAACAATTGTGGACTCGTACAATGGGTCCTGCCAGAGGTGATAGTATTTCTCTGCCAGCTGCGGTACGATGTGGGTCCGACAAAATCCGGCATTGCTGAGCAGCATGAGAATGCGCTGGTCTGCTGTTGTGACAGGCACTCCTACTTGCAGCCCCTTATAGTCGTTGTTATCTGCATCCTCTTCCACAGATAGCGCGACCTCATCCGCCTCTTCCTCCTCCCCTCCTTCCAGGTTCTCCTCCGCTGCCTGCCCAGGTAGTCGCGTTTGCGGCAGACTTCTTGACATCTTCTCTAAGCATTCTGAACCCATCCCCAGTTTAGACGCATTTGTTTGTGAGCGTGATGCTAAAGGAAAGGGCGGATGCTTCAACCCCAAGCTTGAACGTTTTTTAATGTTGGCTGACTTACCGCAGAAATCCAGAAAGGATTCAAAGAAGGTTGATTTCACAGAGTCGTACATCGCCCTCAAGGCGCCTAAAATGTTTTCAGTCCCTTGCATGCGGTTTTCTGGAGCCTCCTCTGTAGCCAGCTGCGCTAACACTCTGATCGACACGCATGTGCCAATATATCAGCTTTACTTTCTGCATGTTAACTGCTTTGGTACATCTAAGATACGATGGATTTGAGCAGAAGAAAGCCTTCCTCAGTTTAAAGGTTCATGCTCAAAGCAGGAAAGCAACAGAGCGTTGGTAAGAGTGCATGGGCTTACTCGGTGACATGGTCAAGAACATGAGACATTGTCTCCTCAAAGTTGAGAGGGAAGAAAGAAATTGCATAGGGCGAGCCCGCGCGCTCCACAGTGGGTGCCGGAATCCAATTTTCCTCCTCTGCGAGCTCTACTGCCGCCCCTCTTGTAATAAAGCATAGGCGTTGTACAAAGCGTCGCGTTACCTCTATACGCAGCTGCTGCATAGCTGCCACTGCAGAGAGAAATCTCCTCCCAAACCCAACACTTTGCTTCATCTGTGAGCTGCTTGAAGGGACACCAAAACTACCCGGCCTTCAGTCCTGTGTAAAATCATGCCTTTCACATAGACTGGGTTAAGCACATTTGCATCTTACCCGCTTGTGTCGGAGCTGAATCAGAGGTTTTCAGAAGAGTATACAAGCCTGCGACTTCTCCAACTGACTCTCGCATGTATGGCCGCAGCTCTGTTGCTATCTCCAGCTGTTTAAAGGCATTCAGAACCTGCAACAACACAAATAACTTGTCCAACACAATCAGAAGATTGAAGGAGATGCAGCAAAGTAGATATTCTTAGGGGAGTTGCAGGATAGATCAGTTTCGTTCATAAGCTGACCTTTGTTTCATAGGAATGGATGATTCCAAGAACCATCTGCACGACCTCCTCCTGTAAATGCTTTGAATAACGGCCATTTGTGTCCTCATTCTTCGGGGTTGGATATTGCTGATATTGAAGGGACGTTCGAGTGGGCTGTAGGAAAGAAATGGAAAAGGAAAATGTTGAGAAGAGACAAATGTCAACGGCATGCAATTTACATAAATTTATCTAAATAACCATCAAAACTCCTTCAAATTGCACGATGAGTTTTCTCTACATTTTTACCGTTTGTTCTGAAAGGCGGTCTTGCGACTGCGAGAAGTTTGCAAAGCGGCCTGCGAAAATGCTGAGAGCCAATTTCCAAAACCTCGGAAGCTGCTGCCGCAAAACAGCTGTCAGCCTGCGAACGAGCCTTGCTTGCAGAGCATCTGCCTCCTCCTCGGTGGTCACACTTGGGGCTTCCTCCAGCAGATGCTCATCGCCCAATAGGAGAGTCAGGTCTACCTCCGACTGCAGCGAGCAAACACGACCAAGATGAGACGACCAACACACATGACCATCTTTCTGGAGTTTCTTGATTTTCAGGATGGTTTGATTTTTTCTCAAATTTATACCAATATTCAATTAAATGCCGACTGTCTTGCAAGTGCCAAAACTTAACTCCCTGCGATGACTCAAACTGAAGCTGTTTCCAGCGGGCCTCTGCCTGCTGTTTCTCCTTAGATCTTTGCTGAAACGCTTCCAACCGACTGTCTGCCTCCAGTTGAGCGCCTTCCAGAAGGCCTCTGATCCTTCGATCCTGCAGCTGAAGGTAATGCCATATAGGGTCCGCCTCCGGCTCGAGTTCAAGGAGGAGCCTTATCTTATTCTCTATCTGCACATGCTCTCAGCGACATCCAGAACTTTAATTGATAGACTAGTAAGAAAATACTATATCATATTGAGATCTTGCACGTGCTAACCGCAGCTCCGGCTCCGCCACTCACCTGTACAAGCTCTGCATTCGGATCTGCCATCTGTGAATAGAGCACCTCCTTAAACTCTTGCACCACCTTCTCCACTTCCTCCAGCACCTTTTTCAGGATGCCTGACTGCAAGACCCCACAACCAAGGACCCTTGAATAGTCATCAACTGCAAAAACTGCGCGTGTTTTGAATACACTGCACCACCGACAATCGAGAGATATGCGGCTTTCTCACATTGACAGGAAAGTTCTGCTTCAGCGATTTGGCCTTCACAAACTCGCGTACTGCGCTGTCGTATTCTCCCTTTCGGACAAACCCACGAATAACACTTGGCAGGTTAAAGAGTGTCCGAAACCGCTGCAACAGGCCCTGCACTGACCTGATGCGGTCCACTTGCGCCTGCAGTCACACCGGGGAAGCTTTTTGGTTACAAATCCTTGACGAAGCTCAAACTAGGAGTCCAAATTTTAGCTCCGCAAGAAACCCAACAAACGCAAGCATGATTTTGATTTGATGTCCAGTATTCCCTGACCCACCTGACGCTCCAAAAGAGGGCTGAATGCCCTCCGAGCGACCTCATCACAATCTCGAATAGAGTCAGCGAGCCTTTCCGTGCCCGCCCCATCTTGGTCATCCTCCATTTGCTCTAGACGCAGGTGAATATCTGCCGCCACCGTTCCAGGAACAAGAAATGCTCCCCAATCAAAACAAGGCTCACTTGCCAAATCCATATTCCATAACCTCACAGGCAGAGTTGAGAAGTCCCACCATCAATAATGTTTTTGCAGGAGATGAAAATGTCAAAATTGTCTTTCACGAGCTTTTTCAGTTGCTCTTTCCGTGTGGCTATATCCTTTTTTAAAGCTAACCGTCCATTCTCCAACCCTTGGACAGATGTGTCCCGATGAATACGAGCGAGATAGAAGCGCGGATTGAAGGTTTCCTGGAAGTAGAGAAGCTTGTCTGCCGTACAACTCCCCACATTCTCCCAAAAAAACCTGTCAGCTTCCACCAGTGCTAAACCCCAAAACCGAGTTACATCTTTCTTGAATCTGCAAACACTGACAGCTACAATCAAACCCCATCTATTCCCTGCAAGCAACTCACCCAGATGGCGGGAAGCTTCTTCCTGGGAGACAGATGTCCCACCCGCACTCGCCAAAGCAAGGGATTTGACGTTGATTGCCCTGTCAACGTTTGGGATACGTTACATTGGAGAACCAGAATCCACTCACAGACAAGACAAAACGTTCAATATGTACTGTTCCGCGGGACTTCTCGTCTTTTCTTATACACACCCCTCACTAGATTATTGGCCGTGTTCTGCAGCTCTCTCCTTTGGCAAATAAGAAAATTGGCTCATTAACTTGAGATGATTCTAACACTACCAATACGAGAAACTCCTTTTCGACGAAGTGCCAATGCCCCACCAAGCAAATCCGCGACCCAAGGAGAAGCGCCAAGAGTTTCAAACAAATGAATTCATCAGAAAAGTGCAGTCTATTGCGATTCTTCACAACATATTTAAAGGGAGCAGGGCCACACCCTAAGCCCAGTGGGTCAACAAGATCCGTCTGGCCAGAGGTGGCACTTTCACCGCCTCCTGCTTTTCGCATGTTTGGCATCGATGGAGGAGATGCAGGTGCGGCTCCTCGTGGATCACGCATCTCCCGCACCTTCTTTACCAGCTGTACCACAAGTATGCAGCAAAATCACTCTACCGACTAGGATTTACAGACTGTTTATTGCTTCGCAGCTACAGACTAGTAGGAGTTATCTATAAACTTAGGCTAGTCGCAAATTATCTCTAACAATTATCTAGGCTTTCATAGGAGAAACCTAATGCTTAAACAGTTGCGACGACATCGTAAGTACATTCAACTTGGATTTACAACAACTTGCAGCTGGTCCTCATGCAGCTTGGATGAGAAAGCGTGTTGGATAAAGACAAGGGCATGTAGGTGTCTGTTGTCAATACCTCTTCCTCTCTCACATCCTCCCAAAGTTCAGGCTCTCCATGCAGGCCATCTCCATTCTCCTGTTCTCCTTTGTACTGAGGAGGTGTCCGCATGGCTGGTGGCGCCCGTGTTACAGAATCTCCTCTTATAACACGTGTCTCTTGCCGCTCCAAGGCCGCCTGTAGAAACTAGTTAACACGTTCAGAACTTGAGTGTGGCGCAGATTTATTGATAAAACACATGGAGAAAATGGTGACTCTTTTAGCTAATCCACTTATGATTTCAACCGTTGACAAAGACGAAAAAGCTCTTCAAACTCTAACACAATTGAATGATGTCCCATGAGATTATTCTTCTGTGCCTATAAGAACTATTTCGAGGAGATAGTTCCATGATCCACTTCTTGAGAAATAGATAAACCATCGGCCCTGCATCGTCTACAAGTCGTAGAATTAAGTTTCGCATTTTATTTGCGGACCTCGGAGTTTCAAGAATGAACAGAACCAAAGCACAAATCCGTCGACTGATTAGAGTAAATACAACTGTAACTTCATACGTCTTTTCTGAACTTAAACTCGTTCCAGTGCAAGAATCTCACGAAATCTGTCAAAACCGGGTCATTTCGTCTTCCTTTTTATAATTTAAATATGAGTGCAAAAAAGTCAATCACAGGAGGCACCGAGACGGCTTTCCATCCCTTCTGTGCAGAATGATAAAGCCTAAATCAAATCATTCCCGTAGCGCAGTTACATCATAAAGCATTACTTCCTTCAGTGTTTTTCCAATCCTAACAGTTGGCATTGTGCTTCCATTTGCTGATGTGCCCCATGTACACCCTCGAAACATACACCATATTTTCCAACCCATGCGAAAACTAAAATGTTCCTGCTTCCAAACGCTGCAGCACCAAAACAATCTCCTCACCCTTCTTGTGTCCTCCGCCTCATCCTCTGATGAAATGCTGAGTACTTCGTCGTCTGAATCGTCATCTGGTGGCCGCTTTGGAGGCCCCGACGGCAGAGGAGCCCTCTTAGAGCCTCCAGGAGTTCGAGGAGGAGGAGGAGGCTTCCCTGCAGCGGCTCCAGCTGCGGGTTTCGAACCCGCTCCAGCACTCGACTTTCCCAAAAGGAACTTGGAAATTCCAGGATTTCCGACCTTGGAAAAAACCCCTGGCTTCTTTCCATCAGCTGTCGGTTGAGGTGCTCCCTGCGCCTCGCTCGCCTCTATTCGGGAGCCCTGCGCGCGGAAGAAGTCGTCCTCCTCTCTGTCGAGGTAGCCGCCTCCCCCCCGGCTGGACTTGTCATCCAGTCGTGCCGCCTGCTGCCTGAAAAACTCCTCCTCGTCGTCGTCGACCCCCGCCATGGCCGGGCCTTCGCAGCGCAAGCGCAGGAGGCAGGAGCAGGCGGGCAGGCAGGCAGGAAGGGAGGGAGGTAGCGAGGGAGGGAGGGACCCGACTCAGCACGACCGTATGACCGTACCGTTGTACGGCCATTATAAAAGTGTTTTAAAAACCGGCCTGACTTTTAGACTTTTTGTGAATGCCACTTCCATTTGCCTGACTTTAAGAGGAGGAGGATGCGACATTCATCTGGCGATGGCGATGGTGCCATCAAATGTGCATGGACAAAATCATCATGGGGAACGACGAGGAACTGGTCGCGAAGGACCTAAGGACAAGAGAAACAAGCGAGGAGCGAATTGCAATGCACGACAGTGTGTTCTAATGTCCATCCTTGTTGGCCTCATGTACCGGACGGTAGTAGTTGTTGGCGACGTTTTGTTCCCTGACATAAACAAACAGACGGTACATCGGTCGGTGGTTCATCATTTTTCTGCAGGCGGCTTGTGTTCAACTGGTGGTGTTGGCGGGGGGTGGTCCACTCGGGAGTACTACCGTACCGCAGTCACTTTTCTGTCCCAGGATCTATCTTGTATGCTGGTTTCTTTCCGAATGCTCTCTACCGTAAAAGCGAACAAGTTGAGAAATTGGTTCTCAATGTTCAAACCTTTTCGACAGGTTTGAACATTGAACAGAAGGGCATTTTTTTTTTGTGTTTGAGAAATGAACAATATGAGGAAAAGTTCAATACGGTCGCTCACTTGTGTGGATTCCACTTTTCGCCACATAGGATTCGGACAACTTGCGGAGGATTTGAACAATCTGAGGGCTTCCAGTTAACTCCGGCCCAATTTTCACCTGCGACTTTTTGCGCCAGCAGATCAACGATTACCGTTCGGTCTTCAAGCTGGTCCATTTGGTTTCGAATTAGGAACCGTATTGAACAAGAACGTGGATAGGGTGCCTTGGCCGGGAAAACACTAAAAACCCTATAAACCCTAAAAAACCCTAAAAACACAGACGCAGAAGGTACTCCCTAGTCTCGTACTTTATTCAGTTGCTAGAACTCCTATAAAGTGTGCCACGATACAAAAATGCTTTTGGCCCTCTACTCCTGGTGGCAAACTGCTAGAAACTGCGTTACAAAGACGAGGGAGGCTGCTTTACCACCTGTGGGTAACGGCCCAAGGAGTTGAAAAGAATGTAGTCACCTGAGACCACCTGAGTGACAATCACCAAAAGAAAGAAAAGGTTGCGATCAGGACCTTCGTAACTGCTTTCCTCTGAAGTTGGACACCATGCATTAAGTCAAGACAGGTGCCGAAAAAGAAAACCAAACAAGCAGGCGCCTACAGTATCGCACTTAACCAGTATATTTAAGCAGTATGTAAACTGCACATACTAAAAAGAATGAGCTCAGGAAATTTTAACATTAATTTTAATTTTAATTTTAATGTTAATTAAACTACAACATATTATCGCGCAAGACTCAAGTGCGAGCAGGCGTGACAAAATGATAGCATACTCACTCGAAGGAGTGAAAGTAGCCAGGCAACACTTCCGGAAAAACTACCACGAGATTAGTGATGCGCATTCACTGCTATCGACATGCTATTCCCACATCAACTGCGATTCCCTTCTTTCAACAAGATTGGAGTCAGAGTCTGAATTTGTTTCCCAGAATGAAAAGATGCCATAAAAAATACCGCTTACCTCATATGCAATTTCTATAGGCGCCCTTGTTGCAGGATATATTCCCACCTGTCTTCCCCAAACCAAGCAAACCCTTGTGTGAACTTATGGCACTACTATCCAACCAAAGAAGCGAACAGGCAACAGCAGACCCGTTCTCTTGCGTCGCAAGGTTTTGCAAGTGGTAGAGTGGTGCTCCAATCAAATGCAACGAGTGAGTGAGTACATTGTACCTTTTTCGTATCTACAGTGATAGTTGTCATCAAACCTCCGACCAGCTTAAAGGCCACCTGCCATACCACAGCCACTTCTTGAACGAGGTCATGCACCTCAACCTCTTCTGCACCTGAAGCCTACTTTATTCCACTATCAGGCAATTATAGCCACTGTGAGGAATGAAGAATGGGATGATATTAGAGGCGAAAGAAAAAATCTTATGTGGAAAGCAAAGATAACAGACCTTGGCACAATCATAAGCTTCCCAAGAGAAGGGATCGTCCCAGTCAGCCGTTTGTAATTCTTCTTCCCTCACCCATGACCCTGGGATGTCATCCAAGTCTCCATTCGTTTGTTTCAGGGAGCCTGCATCCTCCCCTTCACAATCACTATCCCCTTCCTCCCTTTCTCCCGATGGGCATTTCTCATTCCGTCTCGATTTTTCAGGAAGTGGAAGGAACCTTATGGTGCCTGGAAAGGTAGCTTCAAAGCTTCGGCCCGAGTATCCTCGTCCTCCGGTCACTATTTTCCATTCCACTACATGTTCACTACTTGACGCCGCTCCAAGGGATGGGATGCCATCGAAGCCGATAATGCTCCGTCTTGGGAAGGGCATAGATAATGTACAGAAGTCCATGTTTACAGGAGAGCGGTAACCCTCCATCAGCTTCAGCTTTATGAGGAATTGCGCTTCGACTTCAGAAACCATTTGCAGTTGATAGAAGCCTTGGAGAGGCAAGCGGGGACTTTCGGGTAAGGCTTCATAGTGAGCCAACTCGAATGGGCCAAGTGGGGGCGAGAACAGAAGTGTATACCCCGTGGAGACAGTCTCTGGTGTCTGCATCAAAATCTCTAGGACAATTGAAATGTAAGATACAATCATCCATGGCATAAAGCTGGGACAAAAGATCATCATTTGCTTTGGACATCGCCCATTTGTTTTAAGTGTAACCTGGCAAGAATGAAGCATAAACAACATAAACGAATTAGCATGTTGAGAACTGCTTAAGCAGGGATGCATCTTCTTGTAACTGAAATTCCCAAGAACACACCGTCACTAAGCCTCTAAAGCTATGGTTCCTTCCTCTTTCACCTTAGTCTCTCTCACCTGACAGCACGGATGAACAGTAAGTGAAGTGACGCCTTCTGATTTTGTGGCAGCCAATGAGAGAGTGATTTCAGGCAGACCTTCGAGATCGCAGCGGCATTTCACCAATCCTTCAACTTTACAGACATCATTCACTTCATCTCTGTCATAGAGAGCTGCGGCGACCATTTCTCTTAGAAGAATAGATATCTTGTACCGTCCTCCCTGAAAAAGCTGGGGCTTCCATGCTGGCTGTTTCACATCCCCCGGCAGACTGTCCTGTAAGCTTCCTTGAAGCTGGGCCCTCAAGCCGCCAACTGTAGTGGGGTTCAGGTCAAGAGGAGTACCTGTCGAAGGTCCCTCCCAAAACCAACAGATTTAAACAAATGTCATTTGCTGTAGAAGATGGTTCTGCCTCATATATCCCAAATGTACGCGGAGAGTGTGCATGAGAGAGAGAGAGAAGGGGGGGGAGGGGGGGGGGGGGGGGTGGGGGGTAAAAAGAGAAATTTAAAGAAACAGTGGAGGCGCTGGGGGGATTAGCCGCCTGTTTGAACCCGTTTCTGTGACATTACGCTAGAGAAAACTCACCGAATGGCATGGCTGTGCATATAAATGCTCGCAGAGCTTCCGTTTCTGCTGCTTTCAGCATCACCTTCCCCTTTGGTTTTGGAGCCATGGCTGCCACATTTGTTGCTGGAATCGGTGCTCCCTTGGGTCGCACTGGCAGGCCCATACCAGCTGAGAGACTGTCGAGCAGTCCTCCAACAGATGGCGCCATGTTGGTTTGCTCTTGGAGGGAGTCCGTGATGATATCACCAACGACATGCGCGAGAAGGAAAGCACTAAGAACGAAAGTGCAAAGAGAAACAAAGAAAATCGACAAACGACGGAAAAATCAAATTGTGAAGTAGATATGTACGCATTCGGATTCTCAGAAGGAAACTTCTATTCAATAAAAAAGCCTATTGCAAAGAAAGCAAGATGAGGGTGTGAAAGAGATAAAGTAGGAAGGACGTTAGAGGGTCATTGACCAAAACAGACCTCAAACCTTGTGGAACTTTTTTTTCAGACAGTACAATCAAACAACCTCCAACCTTTACGATCTGAAATTTCTTCTATTACTGGAGTCTAACGGCTCATCGTAACATAAGGACAAAAGAAAGAGTACGTACATAAGCTGTCACGCTGTACCAAGATGAGGCTTAACACCTACATACATCTGCCTACTTTGTCTCTTGCACTGCGTGTGACGTTTCACTAATTCACCTTGTAATAGCCGGCAGATCTCTCAAAATCTCTGGTAGCCCTCCCGTACCATGTCCATTGGAATGGCTTGAAATTGAGCCTCCACAATCGGATTGCCACCTAAGCTTTTCATATGCCACCAGGTGCCGAGGCTCCACCAATGGGAGCACAAGGATGTAAAATGGGCCTTTTGAATGGACAATAAGTGGCCATAGGAGCCTGCCAGACACTGCCGTTGCCCCAAAGTCGGTTCTTGAAAGTTGTTCCTTTGTAGAAGTACCTTTGACAGGAGCCGATGTGACAGTTGGCGTGTCATCCCTAATGAGTAAACTTATAATGTGACGAGTAATAGGATCGTCCAGCCAATCAGTGGTTCCAGGAACAGACGAAGCGTCACGGACACCTCTGCTACGGCTCGTCTTCTGTCTGTGCAAAGCGTGCCAAGCCATAAAAGGGCCAAAAAAAACCAATTACAACCAAACGACAGTGACGACCATGAACGAAATGTAGTCCTTTCGTCCTCTCTAATCACACTGTCTCACCGCTTTCTCACCTCGCCTCTCCTTTTCAGCGAACATATTGTATTCATGAGCTTCAAAATTGTTGAAGGTCAAAGAGGTTGCCACAAATGAAACGACAATACATAGTTCCAATTCAATCCCCGAAATTGAAGTCATTTCAGCAATCCATCAAGCAGAATTAAAGCATACGCTCACCTTTCACAATGTTGAGCAAAGGCTTTTCCAAAATCGGCATCAAAGGGAAGAGCGGCATACTTCGAGAAATGTCGGCTCGAAGTACCCTCTGCACTTTCTTGCTCTGTCTGGGCCTGCGAAAAGAAACCAGAATAGCGGAAAACAATGTCGCAGAGTATTGGTTCTGAAAAACGCTTCATCATTTCATAGTGAATTAAGATCCAAAATCAAGCTTGAGCCCTCGTTTCTACAACCAAATGCTGACAAGAGCTGCTAGTTTAAGATGTACAAGAGATGAGTTACCTGTCAACAACCCAGTTTTAATTAATTACTAAGTAATAATGAGCAGGAGTCATGAATCATAAGCGAAGCGTGGAAAGTTCCTAAATTAAAAAAAAAAAGCTCACTTGAAGCATGGTTCAACCGCACTAGCCATCATACTAGCACGTTGTTTTTCACTTGATCCAAGGTTCTACCTTTGACCAGCTTCTCAAGCTTCCCGAACCGGAGACAAACGGCTAAGAATATCCAAAATTAATGAAATCGCGATCAAAAGACTAGCCGCTTGAGACGATTCTAACAAGTATACCACTGAGAAGTCTATCCCGCTTCTCTCGAAAGCTGATTGCTGATGGTTACTTTTAACTGTTTGAAAGGAAAACCTAAGAAGGAAGGGGTTGCAATGAATGGTTACCTGAGTGTAAGACAGACGCCACTGCCTCTCCACCGTCGGGAATCGCCTGCACCTTGTAGCAAACCTAAGTAAAAAAAAATGCTGATAGCCCTCTCGTTCATGAGTAACTTAACTCCAGCTGAAGGTGGAAACTAATATCCTCTCCATTACGAAGAAATGGATTTCCTAAATTACCCTGGTAAACTATACCTTTCACTTTTAACCATCGCTCATTCATTTCAACGTGCCGCCTTTTATAAAATCTGTATGAAAGTGGTCCATTGCCAAAAACACGCTTAAAAGTTCGGCGAGTGCCGACAAGGAGAGTAACAGGCCTGCATTTCAGTGTCAGTCCCTCGAGGGGGGGCAGCCCTCACCGGGAGAAGCAGACAGTGCAGTCGTCGCTGAGCACCCACAGCGCTCGCACGCCACACTCTCCCATGGCGCCGGTCCTCCCTTCTCCCTCCCAACTGGCTAACCCTTCAGCTCGGCTACCTTCCTTGATGATGCGGCCATGGTTTCCCTTTTACGCATTGGCCCGCCTGCGCTCCAACTGCGGGAGTACGGCTCCAGTCTCAGGCCCCGAGGGCGCGCGTTTCGGTTTCAAGAAACCTCTGCTAAATAGAAGCCATGGCTGGAAGCTCGCAAAACTGAAGGCAGACAAGGACGACAAAGATGTGTAGAGCGGCCACCCTCCATCTGTATTGGCCTGAAGGGCAGGGATCGAGCTCAGGCGGTCTTTCAGCTGAGTCTTCAGGCGCCTTGGTGGGATGGTGGAGTGAGTCGCCGTGCGGATGCCTGCACGTGCTTGTTGCAGCTGTCAACGCTCCGCCTGCCTCGCTGTTGCCACTGCAGGTGCTCCTCCCTGCCCTTGGTTTCCGGCTTTCATCTGCGTAGAGCCATATTAGTGGCTTCATTGGCTATCCTTCCACTGCGAGTGCTTGGCATTGCTACATTGTTGGTGCGAGGCTTACGTGTTGTTGCTATGATTCATTGATCATTATTTGACTGTCGCAGACGGCGAGCAGTGAGGGCATCGAGCGTCTGGCGCCGGCTCTTCTTGGAGAGTACAGGTTGAAAGAAGCTAAAGTCGTGAATTCTCAGATGGACTCTGAATGCTATGTTCCTCGTTCCCTTTCGTGTTCATCCCGACATAGCCTAGAGGATAGCAATTTGGTTCAACAAATGGCACACGGAGATGGGGCATCATGTCTCGAGGCATCTCCACTCGTCAATACCGGCGGTGGATGGAGTAGTGATGGCGAAGGTGGAAGTGGGGGCCGTATTCTAGGCGTAAACGCTGAATACGGTGAGGAGAAGGGACAGGAAGAGTCGTTTGGAACGAGATGTAGCCAGAGAGCGGACAGGTGTAAGTTTCCTGTGGTCGAACAAAGTGCATTTGTGTTAAAGCCAGCTGTGCACGGAAGCAAATTTTGGATGCAAGTTGAAGGAGCTGTACTTCGGAACACTTCAACTGGATCAGTGGGCAATTTTCCTGTCAATGTGACGCTGCGAGTTGGAGGTCAGACTCGTCGTCCATTGTTCAAAGTTAGTGATCGATTGCTTCTTCATTTCCCCAAACTCAATTTGTAATACCTGCGTTCCCCAGACCGCGCAAGGAGGACGATGTTGGCCCTTTGCTTTGCCTTTTCACAAACTTGAAATTCTGTTGTCAAACTTCTCTTCGATTTTATGCCTCGGTTTGTAGGTCATTCTGTATGAACAACCACAATACGGGAGAAGCCACTACTCCTTTTTCCAATGGTCGCCTCCTACATATTCATGGGGTGTTCCCTCCCAACAGTTGAAGCGTCCTTCCCTAGAAAAGTTGCCTCCATGGCTGGCAGGACTTGCGCCTCCTGTGGCCATGAGGACAGGCATAGTGAGTTCTTCATGCGTCCGCTCCACGGTTGTTCTAGGAATGAGGGTGTGATGAGGAGAGAAGGTTGAGTTAAGAGAGAGAATAGGCATTTGGTTGATGATCATGGCATAGTACGGACTTGAGGAAGTTGAGAGCTGAAACTGAGTCTTATTTTTCTTGTCTACTAATTATTCGGATCCAGAGCTGTCAGCGTATACACGTTATATTGCTTATTTTACAATTTGAAAGGTGGATGGTCATAATGACCTGTAACTTAGAAAGTTGACTATCCGTAATCCACCACTCTGTCTAGGATGATGTCTAAGAGTGGCTCAAAGCAACCAAACGGAAGGGAGCGCAAGCTTCTAGCTGAGCCTCACTTGAAGTTGCAAAGGTGCGACGGTCCAGTCCAAGGTGTCAGCTTTTAAGTCCAAGTGCAATAGTGCCAAGATGTTTGTGATTGTCCGGCACCTGCTGTGCGTTCGCAGTGTGCTCTTTAAAGAGCTACTGCACCGGTGAGCTGGGTGCGATGGATGCCTAAATCACCCAACGCTAAATACCTGTTTCGGTGGTATTAAGTGCGGTTGTAGACTCTGACAACCAAATTCAATTGTCTATAGCAGATGTTACGAATTTCAGAAGCAGTCCCTTCAATTTCAAGGCAACACCGCCCTTCCGGTTTGGAATTGTTTCGTACGTTTCGTTCATAACAAAAACTTCGTGTCTTTTGCAGATGAGTATCTTTTCAAACATCAATGTCACGTTCGCCGACCATCCGTTTCAGAATCGGTATGGTCACCATGACAGCTAGACGAATTTAATCAATTGTAAGCAAGCACTTATGGAGGAGTAATCCTTCAAATTCAAGCAGACATGATATACATGAACTACTGCGCACAACCTGTGCACTGTCTGCTCGACAATACACGTTCATGTCGCAGTTAGATTTTCCATCGATTTCACCTTTGAACTGTAATTCCGATCTACCAAGTACACCTGACTACCAAGTACAGCTGTAGCTGTTCTTCACATCTATTGGCTTGTCAACCTGCAAGCCTGCGTATCCACTCCTTTACTTTCCGGTTTTGACTTCTTGGCCTCTTTCTGAAACCTTCTGATTTATCTAACTGCATTTCGCTTGTTATTGCTACAGACGTCCTGCCAGCATTCCAATGAAAGTCATGGCTGCAACATTTGCAGCCGGTTGCGCATTGATACATGTCCTTTCAGGGGCCTGGCTTTTTGCCCTTGCTCAGTTTCGCTTTTTTAGGAACTGGCTGCCACTTCCCAACCTTTTGCGTGCACTAGAACTCAGATGTGAGGAAATTCGATCCTGGCCGATGTCCTTTTCTCCTCAGCCACAGTAAGTCATTTCTTCTCACCTGTCCTGCGCTAGGGCTGATTGGATCTTGAAGATGAGCTTGACCTATGCAACGAAGGTCCTCCAGATACTGTTAGTAGATATAGTAAAAGAACAGGCAGCTTTGGATAACTTCTGAAGCGCTTCCTTTTTTTCTGGTTTATAAGCACACCATCTGATGGTAGCTTTCTGCACAGCTTTGTGCAGGGCTTCCACTGGCGAGCCTTTACCTACAGATGTGGCAGCGTACCATTCGTCCCAGCTCCTGTGCTATTCTCCGTTAATGTCTCTGCTCGCGGACACTTTCCTCGGCTTTGTGGCTGGCAGCTTGTTATTGCTAAATTACAACGCAGCAGCTGCTTGGTTGCATGACGCTGGCCACGCACTAATGGACAATATCCTTAGAACCGGAGTCACTCTTCTAATGGACGAACCTGCGGGGATTAAGCTGAATACAGAGCTTGTCAAGGCATTGGGAACTCTTTCATGGCAAATCATCGAGCTTGGAGCTTGGGTTGTAACCAAAGCGAGCTGCTTTCTGCAACCAGCTGTCAGCTGCTTAGCGGTTCTTGCTCCGCTATGGGGATTTGCAGCTTCTGGAGCTTTTTGGGCTGATCTAATCTCACTAGTGACCTTCCAAGTGACGGCGCTTTATTGTATTTTAGCTACTCTTTATCATCATCAGCTGCGAGTCGTCGCATCCCTGTGGCGATTTTTCATGTGAGAGTTCGCCCTAATCGCCATTGCGGTGGTTCCTGACCAAATTAAGAGTTACGGCTTTACGTGTAATGCTGTTTTCAAGGCTCCTTCCTGTCACTTATGCTTTTCTGCCTTTCCACTTGCAGGGGGCGAAAATGGAATCCTTTGCAAGATCGAACAGAGTCTGTCTCCGCCTCTGTTGAACAAATTGTTGTTGCGTCTCTTTTGTTCACAATTGCTGTTCTGCTTCTTCCGACGACCTCCATTTTTTACATCTTCTTCGCCACAGTCTATATGCTCTCACGATTGGTGTCGCTCGGACTGTTAACAACAGCAGCTGCTGTAAGGGCCTTTCCCTTCTATTCAGTGGCGTTGTGGCTATTCCGCCCTGGATTATTTCCTTCTGGAATATTTTTTCAGCCAGTAGATCTTTGCCCATTGGTGGACATGAACACTGGGATTGTTCATATAAAGAGCTTGAAGGTAACTCACAATGAGCTACATATACCTTGTGGAGTCGATGAGAGCGGCGCTACAGTTGAAGAGCAAGGACTGACAGATAAGGAAAGGAGCAGCAGTGGCTGGAGCAGTAGGAATTCGGAAGCGACGAAGAACTCGGTACCAAATCATGAGAATCTGGATGGTAGTGCCTTTGCCACAAGGTTGAGCTGGCAATTAGATATGACAGAGAGGTATGGTCATGGAGTGACAGATGAATCGTCTCATAGTGGAGAGGCTGGGAGGAGGCTGGGAGGAGAAACAAAGGAAAGGGCTCCTAACGAGACTTCAATGGGCCTGAATTGTGGAGTCAATGGCTGTGGGCATGCAGCTCAATACCTGAAGATGCGAACTCAGGTTGCATCATTAAGTGAGCACCTTGACTTGGCATTGTCAGGGTTTGGTTTTTTTTGGGGTTCACTAGTGACTTGCTGGATTAAAAGTTTGACCTCCTATAGCGCCTTTGAATAGAAGAATACGCACTTGAAATTCTTGTGTATCATGGTTTGAGTTGGCCGCAGTGTCAGGCCAGTATCGACTGTATTGTCTCTCCTGTAAGATCTGGCTCTAAACTCGTATCTTGGTGTTCACTGTATTGTGAGGTCCTCATAGGATCCCACTGTTGTCTTCAGGCAGCCTAGCTGAATTGCTATGTGTGTTTCTGCAGGAGAGCTATTAACGGACGCTAGGCAGTATTTGAGGGAACCATTTTCAAAAGAAGCACTTTCTGCACAGGCGTTTTCTTTTGCTTCTGGAAAATGGTGAGAACTCGCCCTACGTGTCAAGGGAAGCTTACGCCACAGTGGTGGTAGTGGTCGTTCGCTAAGTTATGTGGAAATTGGGGAAGGCGCCTTCCCTCCTCAGTTTATTTGCAAGGCTGATCTCCATACCCCATGTCGTAATCACGGAGAAGTGGTTGCATCTGTTTTGGTTCTAAGCTGGGGTCCTCTACATGGTTCAAGGATAAGTTATATGTGGTAAAAAAAATAAAAAAAAAGGTAGTCTCAGAAACAGTCAAGTCATGGTCCCAGTGCAGTCCTTCTGTGGATTCCGGGCGACGGAGCGAATTCCACAGCTCAGTCAGTTGTAGCATGGCAAGGGTCTGACTGTTGGGACCCTCAAGCCAGCAACATATTTTCCTGCGGGAAACTTGTAGCACTCCACGCTGGACTCTATGGCCCCAAGCCGAAGCCTTCTGCTCAGCTTTTGCCTCTCCCCACGCCTTCGCAGTGGTGTCTGTTGCTACAATGAGGCTTGCCACACCTTGGTCGTGTGATCATCCCCTCAGTGCTGGCAATATGTATCCGCACCACCCCCATTCTGAGCACCATGCATTCATGTATGCAGGCTTGGCAGCTCGAGCTGTAATGAGACCACCTGGCAGGCGTAGGGTGTCAAGTGGTGTGTACAACAGGAAATGCCGAAGGTGGCAGATCTGAGAACAAGCCTTTTATCGTCTGTGTTTCTTGTCCTAAAACCGTATTCGGTATTTGTTGCGGTTAAACAGCCGAGATTGCTTCCACTTGGAACTGATGAGATTCCTCAGAAATACGGGATGGTCGTTTATTTGATGGGGACGGAAGTGTGTCGGTGAGTTCCGCCAATTGGTGTCTGAGGGCACGGAGGAACGAGTTTAAGTCATTGGGATGATGTTGTTATTTTGTTGTGTTCTTTGCATGCAGGGTTTCATCGTCAGTGCCTTTCTTCAAGATCATGAGAGGCCCGCAGCCCGAGATAAGCGTCACTGGTTACTTCAGATTGTGCTACTCCATCTTTCTTGAGGGACACCTCTGATTTTCTTGTGGCGATGGTACGACTCACAACCTTACTTAATGCAAGGAAAGGTTGCATGGAAAGTGCTAGTTAGCATTGTATTTTTAGCGCATAGTTGCAATGGTGATTGGGCGGATGATTGACATTGAACGGCTTGGGCCAAACACGCAATGCAACGTGCAACCTTGATTGCGGTTACAGAAAGTCGTACGCTATTTTGCAATCACGTTCACTATTGTAGCAGAATGCGGAATCGCATGTAAACAGTTGTTTATATGCCATGTACACACTCCATTACGCTACGGGCAGCATTGAACAAGGATACACTGTGCATCACATGGGACTGTGGTGCCCAAAAATGTTTTCCTTTGTCAAGTACATGGCATGCTATGTGCCGACATGACAATAGAGGGTGTCAAACTTCACACCTCGGGAAGTAGAATTGGCATTGAACTCGCCGGGCAAGTCCAAGTACTCCCCAGACTCAGAACAACGTTCGGCGGAGACTCGTCGCCGGCGTTCTGACTCTGAGTGGCGGTCGTACAACCATTGCCAATGGTTCGAACCATGAGATTCAATGGTTGCCAACAATTGCCAATGGTATTGAATCATTTTTTTCAGACCAAAACAACCATTGGCAATGGTCGCAACCAAATGGTTGCCAACCATTGTATTGTCCAACCATGATCCAATGGTTGTCCACTTGTTGCCGATCCAATGGTTCGACGGTGAAATTTTGGTCGAGATTTGAATTTTGATCCAATGGAATCAATCCAATCACAAGATAGTTACTCATTCAAAGACCGAGTTGCATCAAACCCTTGTAGATTCCATCCAAAGCTCTCTTTCTCAGTTCTATTTATCATGAGTTACTCCAAATATCACTTTTTTGGAATCCATCATAGTTCAAACTTTCTCCCAAACAGAAATTCCAAATCATAACCTTCAAATGTCTGGGTTTAGTCACGAAAACAGAACTGAAATTGGAAATGAAATAAAAGTTGTTTATACTCCCTTGCTGTAGCTTCTAGGTTCAACAAAACGACGACTCTGAAACTGCTGCAAACTACTCGACAAGACCATGTACGAATCATGTACGGTCACGTACGGATGACGCTACAGTACTATTGGGTTTTTAGGGTTTTTAGACGACGCTTCTAACAACGCTATTGTACTGTACTGTACTGTAGTACGAGCGATATCCGTACATGCTCGTAAATATCCCTCGTCCGTACATGCCTTATTCACGTGCTTTTTTCGAAACCAATTTAAGGGACAATTGTAGCACAAGATAAGTGGGGTTAAGAGAAGACTGCTGAGCTAGTTGCAGGTGCTGTACGGCCACTCGCGCGTCCGTGCTGAAACTAATGAAGGGTTGGGTTGGTGCTGTGGGTCTGCCTGCAGCATAGAGCCAGGATCCGGGAGATTCAGAGGTACGCGCAGCGGAAGACGTAGGGATTCTGAAGACGTTCCCACCGGCGGCTGGACTCGATGCGCAAAGGGCCCTTCCTTGAGGGCTCTCCTCCCCTGTCCTCTCCTCGGCTAGTCTCTTAGCTAGGCTTCTAGTGATCATTGGTCATTGAGAGTAATGCAAGGCAGGATAGAGTAGGATAGGGGCTTGGCATAGTGACAGCAAAGGGAAAACAGGACACAACTTAGATAAAGGTGGTATTTTGGAAACTCACCCCAGCCAGCGGTTGGCTGGGGAATGTCATTACAATGAAATTGTCTTCTCACTGAAATCTTTGTCTAACTGGGCTGAATGGGACGTCTAAATGCTATCAGCAAGAAGACTCTTTCTCTCTCTCTCTCTCT
>CM074804.1:6515769-6547470 GCA_037447605.1 Zygnema circumcarinatum
ACTACGTGGAGCCTTCGGATAGGTCAACGAATGATAATCGGCGGCCTTAGGCGGTGTTCCCGAGTGCGCCTTGCTGGATAGAGTGCCGTTCCGTGGACCGCCAACGCATGGCGCCGCCTTCTCTCAATCTCCGTTGGCAGCTCTTGGATTCCGTTGATCCGTGACACGGCAGAGGCATATGTCAAGTACAATTGAACTGACGCAAATCCGTCGAACGCAGCTCCGTTACGCTACACAATCCATTGTTTTAGACCAGAGTCCCTTATTTAAAGAGGCAGCATCAACCGTACAGTACCACTAGTCGCGCATGAAGTGGTACGGACGGCCGCATGCCATGCCATGCAGGCCCACCCCCCGCACATGCCCGCCAGAAGGGTCGCAGTGCCGTGGCGGGTGTCGGGCTGTCCACGTCGGCGCGGATGGTTGCGTGCGCTCCGTGGCCGCATGATGCCGTTACGACCGTACGAAGCATGTACGGACGTACCTGTCCCTGGGCCGGCCAGCCTGCTTCGGTGCGGTCCCGCCCGGTCCCGGCCCGGTCTCGGCCCGTCCGGTCCCGGCCCGTCGGATCTGCGGCGGCCCCCCCTACGCTCGCTTTGTCACCATCAGTGAGGTACGGTACGGTACGGCTGGGGGTGAGTGTCTGGCTGAGTGATAAGTGACGGCAGCACCGATAAAATCAATACTTCATCATTATTTTTTTTCGCATCCTCCCCGCCCCGGAGTGTGCCCAAGTGTGCACTCACTCCCTCACTCATTTGCGAACAAACAAACGAACGAACGAACGAACGAACGAACGAACGAACGCATGCGCGGTCGGCAGCGCCTGTCCGGCTCGCTCCGCTCCGCTCAGCCCTGCGCCCTTCCCTCCCCTTCCACCCTGAGCCCCCTCCCCGTCGGACGGAGGGAGGTAGGGAGGGAGCCCCCGGGGCGCGAGCAAGCAAGCACGCACGCACGAGAAAGCCCTATTGACTTGTACGGTCGTTCGCCGTACTGTACCGCCCTGTCCCGCAAATACTGTACGGCGGAGACGGTACGGTACGGTGAGGGCCGGGCCATGCCGGCCAGGGGCACGGGCAGGCGCACGGGCAAGCGAACGGGCAGGTCGAAGGGAATTTTGAGCGCGGCGCGGCGCGGTGTCGCCGCGGCCGGTGTCCGGCGCGCATCCTGGCGCTTTTTTATTTCCAAAAATGGGCACGAGAGATGGTGCGTTGCTTGTCGGGCGTCGCGCTTTTCTGCCGCTCCACGACACGCGGCGCGCAGCACGGGGAGGGCCTGCCTGCCGCCCGCCCGCCCGGCACGTGGGGTTGTCGTTGTTGGGCGAGGCGTTGCTTGAGGCAGACAGACATGGCGGGCGGGCGGGCGGGCGGCCGGGCGGGCTGCCGCCAACGTGATGGGAATACAGCGGCTGGCTGCGCCTCGTGCCATGGATGGATGGATGCATGGATGTGATGGATGGATGCATGGATGTGATGGATGGATGCATGGATGTGATGGATGGATGCATGGATGTGATGGATGGATGCATGGATGTGATGGATGGATGCATGGATGTGATGGCCATCCGCGCGCTTAGTTGAGGCTGACTGACTGACTGACTGCGCTGTGGCCGGTTCACAAGGGCCAGCGTCGAGCCAGTTATCGATTCAACATCACGTCCAACATAACCGACTTCAGTAAATGCGCCATGTTAAGAATGCGGATCGGCACGATCTGAGCCGTCCAATGCACTCCCGCGGACCACGCCGTCGATTCCTACTGACTAGGCGCTTCTAGGCGACTCTTCAAATGTGTACTTTTTCCAAATGTTGATGAGGCTCGGAGCCAGCTCCCAATTGAACTTATGCCAGGAAACGATTCTCGATCAATGCCACATCGTTTCCACATTATTGTCGTTAGTCCAAGAGGGAGAGACATGAGATTTGAGACTCCAATAGGGGAAGTCAGACCTTTGACCATCGCCAAATCAATTTCGTAAGCCTGTCGAATGGTTTGGCCTTTAGAAAACTTTCGCAACTTTTTAACTGCCCTTTTTTGTCCCTCGGTGGCAAAATGTGGTCTGCGAACGGGCAAAGAAAAGTTTTGTGAAAATTTGGGTGGCGGGCGATCGTGTACGGCGCCTGTACGGCCCTTGTACGGCCTGGTGCGCTGCGCCGGGAGAGAGGGGGAGGCCAGCCACGCGCGGTGGTGTGCGTAGGACGGGGCGGTGGAGAGCGGGCGGGCACAGGCCATGGCGGGCTCTCTGGAGGGGCGCCGAGCAGACCAGCCGCGGCGGAACTCGTCCAGGAAATGAGAGAAATGAGCTTCTTCAGCAGCCGACTCTAGATTTACAACTAAATTGGAGTTATCTGCAGCATAGAGTGGACGGAATTCCTGGACGAGAAGGTTAAGGCAGGCACTTTTTTCTGTGAGGGACACGCCAGTGCGTTTGCGCTGTAGATCTGCCGGACTCCAAGACTTGTCTAGCGAGAGTGTGGTCGCAGCAATGAGGACCAGCTTGTCGCAGTCGAGCGGCGGCTTGAGGAGCTCCGGGAAGTCGCAGGAGAGGATTTCAAAAACAGAGATGAGGCGCCGTAAAGTCGTATCGCGCCTTGTTTTCATTGCGCTTGCAGCGGCGGTGCTCTTCTACTGGCATGGACCCAGCATCTCAAGCCACACAAGGTGAGACGGGTCTATGGTAGAATAATGGCACGGCATGGAATATTGCCATGCCATGACTATTGGTGTCTGACGAGTACGACCAGTACTCTTTCGAGTTCTGGAATAGAATTTATCTCCTTTCAAATGCAGCAGATATAGATCACTGTCGTCTGTCCAGTTGGATATTTATATTGATGTTTTATTCATTTGATGGCAAGGCAAGTTTTTGATGGAAACCCTAGTTTACGAGTGAGATCTTTGATTATGCTCCTGTCTAGTTGCCTCCAAACGTACACTGGCGGGTTTTCTGAATCCAAAGCATTTTTTTTTCTGGTTAGCCCATTTTGTAATCGACTGGCTTGGTTGGTGGACATGCCTGTCCAAGAAGGCGATTGAATTTGGAGTTCTCCTTGATCTTACTCTTGAATTCGTTTGGGAGGGGATGTCGAATGTGCAGTATGCTTAATGCGTATTCATATGCAACATCGGAGGCAGACGTCAAGCACATGGATACTACCAGAAAACTGCAAACAACTAACTCTGTAGATGAATCGGCTGAGAAACAAGAGCGCAAAGAAGTAGTCCCAGCGATTGTGTTACCCAATTCAGAAGATAATCCAAAAATTACAGGAAACTCTGACAACAAGGAAGTAGGAAAAAGCATCCCGAAGCTACATGACGTTGTCTATAAGACGCCTTTAGATAAGCTTGCAAGCGATGCGTGGGCAGGAGGAGAGATTGCACTGAGGGAGGCGGAAAAGGAGAGGGCGCTGCTGGTTGAAAGAGCGAAGGCATGGGATGAGAAAACGGACTCGTGGGGTGACAAGCTTGAAACCTGCAAAGTCTCCATCGTGATGTCAGGAGATGACATCCGTGCAGCAGGAGGAATTGTAAACTTACCATGTGGGCTGTCCATTGGCTCCTCCTTCACATTTACGGGAGTTGTTGCCAGGGATGCGTCGGACACGTCAGAGAAGGGCTTGGGGTTCATTGTTGAGTTGCAGGTGAGATGTGAGTCGGACTTGGCCTGGTGATACTGTACCGTTTCGCCTTAATGGCGTCCTCTTTCTGCTACCAACGTGCATCATGTTAGCTGTTCGATTCTGAATGGAACAATGTTTCATCCATGCATTGTCTCTGTTGTTTTGTACTGCCGTTTCTATCTTTCATTAGTTCTTATTTGGGGGGAATGTATTTTTACGCCCATTGCTGACTTTTTGTCTATTTGTTTTCCTTCATGCAAGAGGTTGTCGTTATAAGTTAACTCATTTTCCGACAAGCACTTTGACATGCTCCATTGCCCCATTCTCGTCTCAGCTTTCTTCTTCAGTACCCGCCCGTTCCTCCTCTAAACGCTTGCTTGTGGCTATTATTGTGCAAGTGTTCAGGGTCTGCCTGTGGTAGATGGTGAAGATGCTCCTCGAATTCTCCATCTGAATCCCCGTGTCACCGGCGATTGGAGTGGCCGTCCTGTCATAGAGCATAACACCTTTTACCGCAACAAGTGGGACACTGCTCAGAGGTGTGACGGAACTCCGTCAACTGCAGATGAGGAGAAAGGTGGGTGTCACTCATTCTCTTTACAATGGAGAGGCGAGATTATCCACCCACGGACGTCAAGTGTTCTTGTTTCCAGCAGGAAGTATGTGAATACTAGTTCCATAGCAGATTTATTCACCCAATTTTGTCCATTTCTTTAAAAGGATTATTGTTTTGAACCGTGGACATATCGACTACGGAATTACTCGTTCTTATGCTGCTGACCAATCTGTCCTGCTCGGGATTTGGACGTGCTGCTTCAGTCGACGGTTTACCTTGGTGCGAGCATTGGACCCAGGGGGAGCAAGCCTATCAGAAATCTGGAAAGTCGTCAGGATGGCTACAGCGCCTTATTCATAACTCGAAGGAAGAGAAGATGGAGTGGTCTTATCCATTCCACGTTGATCGAATGTTTGTTCTCACTGTGCGGGCCGGCTTCGAGGGTTTCC
The DNA here is from genome assembly GCA_037447605.1 of Zygnema circumcarinatum. Taxonomy (NCBI): domain Eukaryota; kingdom Viridiplantae; phylum Streptophyta; class Zygnematophyceae; order Zygnematales; family Zygnemataceae; genus Zygnema; species Zygnema circumcarinatum. Next base: position 6,520,398 of record CM074804.1, read on the forward strand.
ATGTGTCGGTGGATGGTCTCCACGTCACCTCCTTTCCTTACCGCTCGGTGAGTTGTTATGCTCTGAATTTGTTCTCGCACAATGAAACCAATGATTCAATTCTCTGATTAGTTGCTTCAATGCACCTCCTGACTCTAGAGGGTTATTGCAGCTTTTGTTAGTTGCTTGATGAATGTGCTTCTTTCAAGCAAATTGATGTACAAAAGCTTTGAAACTCTGTGTTTCTACCGTCAGAGATCCCTTTCTTCAGCCCTACCGTTTCATCGGCTCTGTTGCGGTGTGTGCAGAAGTACATGGTGGAGGAGGCCATTGGTATCCACCTCGGCGGTGATATCACAGTGGAGTCTTTTACCGGAACATCTCTCCCTCTCGACCCTCCTCTGAAGCGCGCTGTTCTTGAGAAGTCGGACCACTACAAGGCTCCGCCTTTGAAGGAGGGCCCCTTGGACCTGTTCATTGGCGTTCTTTCAGCGAGTACTTACTTTTCGGAACGGTTGGCAGTGCGAAAGACATGGCTTCAATACCCCATTGTTCGGTCAGGGGGAGTGGTTGTACGCTTCTTTATTGGCTTGGTAAGCATGTTGTGTCTGTGCCCAGCCGCCATCCTTTTGGGCTTTTCTCAGTGCCACTTCAGCAAAGGCAATATTACCCTTCAAAGAGAAACTATAGTTGTATGCAGCATTTCATCTGCGCGCAGGAAGAGAAATCTATCAGAATGGCAGTTGCTGGTGAATGATGACGAGCAGGGGGCAGTTTCAGTAACTGCTGTAGCACTTCTCATGGAATTTTATTTCCTCTATGGAAGACAAGGGCAGCATGAGCTGTGCAAGTTTAGTCGGGAAAATGGTTCCCAGTCTTCCAGAGAGTTTGAAAGGAACATTCGAATAACAGAAATGTGCAAAACAAACAAGCAAGCAAGCAAGCAATGTGCATTACCGAAGAGTCTGACCCTGACGTCGTATGTCTCCCTGTGAGGCCTGTATATATAAGTTTTCTTAAGTCGCTCCTATCTCCTAAGAACCTTCGCCAAAAAAATGCGATTTCAGTGCTGGAGGGATTTCTGTCCGGATTCATTGTGTAGGAAGAGGGTGTGGCACAAAATGTACTCATGTGTAAGAAACTGAAAGATTGTCTCAAGTAGTGGAACCTGGACTAGGCAAGGATTGTGGCACCTATCTGACATTCAGGGGATCTACCATCTCTGCGTGTCTTTGAGAGTAACCTTCTGATGTGAGGAGCTTTGAGTGATGCCGCGCATCTAACGCCGGGTGAATGAAAACTGCTTTCCATGCAGCATCCAAGCAAGCAGGTGAATGTGGAGGCCATTAAGGAGAGGGATTTTTACGGGGACATGGTTATTGTGCCATTTATTGACCAGTACGATCTAGTCGTGCTAAAGAGTATTGCCATCTGCGAATGGGGGGTATGTCATCTATTGCAGCCCTATCTCTTTTTTTAGAAAAATTGTTTCATAGGCTGATTTGGACACTTCAATGTTGTTTTTCGGAAGGTTTTTGTCATTGGAGCTACTCCAAGCTGTGTTGGTACTGTGTAATTGCGATGTAAGCATCTTCTGCGCCTCAAAAGAATTACACTATGTATTTTCCTTCAGCGTCTTTCTTTTGCACGCTGGCAGCTGTGTCTGCAAATGAAGTCAGCAAACCCTCTACAGAACATACTAATGAGCTGGGCACATCTGAGATGAAGTTCAGTAAGCCATGGTATTCCTGTCTTCTCCCGGTTCTACTCGCATCTATACACATCTGGCTTCAGAGCAGTTTTTGGAGCACTTATATTTGTAGAAACTGTTTAGCATATGTATGCCAGAAGTATTTACTGTCTCTGCCAAAGAGTCGTCAAGCTCTTTTTATGCTCTATTCATTGTAGGTTTTATGTCGCCGTTCCATCTGGAATGTTGCAGATTAAGAACACCAATGCGAAGTACATCATGAAGGCAGATGATGACAACTTTGTTCGAATTGGACGCGTGCTGGTGAACATCCGCCATGTTAACCATGTGGACGGCCTCTACATGGGCTCCATGAACGAGTTCCATCGTCCACTTCGTTCTGGGAAGTGGGCTGTCACATACGAGGTGGGGTTTAAAGGGGGAAGGGAGGAGGGACGTTTGTTGATGGGTAGGATTTCGGAAGCCAGTCGAGAAGGGGAGTGATAGAGGGCCCCTGACTAGCGTTAGTAGGGACTTTTTGTGAGAGTCCAATTGGAGTTCTGGAAAGGAGGAGCCAGGTGATCACATCAGAAGCATAGCCGTCGACTCTGGTAATCTTGCATGTTAGTCATCGATATTTGAATGTATGCAATCATGTATATTCATAGCTCTTTTATATGTTCTTGAAGTTTCTAGACTTGAGTATTTTGAGTATGATCTGAGATACTGAATATCATGTTGGATATGTATGCAGGAATGGCCAGAGAAGGCTTACCCCCCATATGCAAATGGACCCGGATACATCCTCAGCCGCGATGTAGCAGCTTTTATTGTTAACTTGAAAGATCGAGGATTCTTACGTGTAAGTTCCCTTTCCTGAGCTCATCTTTGCCACCACCCGTTGTCTCGTATTTTTTTTGTGTGGACCCTTTTTGCAGCAGTTGCCACCACCTTTGTACTATTGTCCCACTGCTTCCACTGCAGCTATCCATCATGAGTACTGCTGTCTCTCCTATGCTAATTTTTTCGAAGTTTCTGGAAGGCATTGTTTTCCCTTTTATCGCTTTACTATTCCTCTTGCTCGCCCTTTGTTTTTACTTTCACTTCCATTCTCTAGCATGGTTAGCCACCTTCCCTCTCACCCCTCATAGTCCCCCCTGTGGTAGCCCGTCTCTTCTTGTTCATGTCTGCATTGTCCCCTCTGCTAAAACTCCCTTTTTGTTGTCTGTCTGCCTTTCTCTCGCCTCACTCTCACTCGTCTTTCCTTGTCCTTTCCTTCTACTTCAGTGGTTTTTTTTGTCTTCTACTGCCTTGTTTATGGATGCCCTGGGTCTCTGGCACTAAGAGCATTTGTTGATGTGGCTACAGCTATTCAAGATGGAAGACGTGAGTGTCGGCATGTGGGTTGTACAGTACGGCGTCAACAAGACTGTGCATTACATTCACAACTGGAAATTCACTCAGTTTGGCTGCATGGAGGACTACATCACAGCCCACTACCAGGCCCCCAAACAGATGTTCTGCTTGTGGAGCAAACTGCAGCGCGGAGACTCCACTTGCTGCGATGCATAAATTATGGATTAGTCATTTTCACGCCGTACTGCATGGAGTCACTTTGGAATAGGACTGAGGTGCATCAATTCTGCAGACATGCCTGTGCTTATCATCGTCAGCCTTAGCGCTTTATCTGAAGCTCTGGGAATGTTCTGGGGACTTGAATATCACAGTTGTTAATTTATAAAGATTGGACCGTTTGCGAGTTTTCTTTCAAGGGCAAAAGAAGGGTGTTTCAGATTGTCCAACCCTTTGAGCCTCGAGTTTGTAACCAGAGGGTAAGGTGTGGTCTGTAGCGGTTAGAGGTGTAATGTTGCACTATATGTCATAGTCGGGCTACGCAAATAGAATATGTTCGAACTGGCTGCATTCAAATCGTTTGATTCTTTAGTAGCCGTCGTGTTTTAGTTATGAATTTGTAGCTTCTCTAGCGTTTTCTTTTATTTGTTCGAATGTTCACCACTCGTCAGTGTGGGCGGCGCTGATTGTGGACGATACCCGACAACACTACTAGTTAGAAAAATGAGTTGACCTGACGCAGTTTGGCGCGACTAAGGCCGTGCAGTATAATCATTGGGAGACGACCAACGATTGGCCACGACGTGTGCACCCTAACAAAGTTACTGTCAATGTAATGCATAGAGCAAGGACATCGGTGATTATATCATGCTCACAATGATCTAACGATGACCACACTTTACTGAGGTTGTACGGCAACTAACGAAGGTAACAAAGGCCACAGTCGGGAGAACCAAGGATGAATAAATTTAAACATCTGCATTGATGCACTCTGCAGAATTATGAAGCTTTCCTCTCCTTCTTTGTAGAATAGACACTAATCTCACATAGATTTCCACTTAGCATGGACGTTTTGAGTACTCTCAAGTACTTATCACGATTTTGAGTGCTCCAATGGTGGTCTGCAAAACTTGACCTCCTGGTGTGTGACCTAAGCGAGCTCGAACAAATGACTCGACCATCCTGCAAGAGAGTGAGAAGGAGCTAACTTTCCCACTCGTAAGCCGTCAATGCCCTCCACACACCTATGCCAACGCCGCGTTCATGTCGACTATCAGTACACAAAACCTGTGGTGCGTTCTATAATCGGGAAAGAAAATTCAGAGGGTGGCCGCCCAGAGCAAGGCGCTAAAAACAAATAAGAGCCACCGGTGCTTGTACAGGGGCATAAGGGGGGATCTCAATTGAGAGACTGAAAAATATCCTACCTGCGGAACAGAAGGAGAAGGCAGTAATACAGACAAAAGCTGTTGGTAAACTTCAAGCTAATTGACATGCAACGATTTGAAACCCTCAGAGCTTCAGCTTTCAAAACAAGAGGAAGGGCAAACTCCCTTCCGTAAACTCGACAACTTATGTTGCTCCTTCAACCCAATTGGGTATGCTATACGTAGCATCATTGATTGCAGAAATCAACCGAACCTGCAGTACGGTGCATTAGCGGATCAGCGTCAGGATAGGACAACCATTCTTGACACGACAAAGGTTGAAAGGTCAGCGAAAGAAGAAGCGAAGGAAGGAGGTCGCCACCCCCGGGAGAGGTAGGAAACCGAAATCCACAAAAACTAGAAGGTGAATAGTACCAAGACTACCTGAGTTTTCATACCTCGGCCCTTTATGTGTTTCCAAATTCCATCTCTTTACACATGTGCAGTCTCTGGGTTTGGACAGGACAAAACCAGAAACTACCTGCATCTCGCTTTCAATATCGTTACATGCACAACTCCTATGTCTCCTAGAGCAGAAGAAAGTAGAAAACATGGAAGCTCTGCTTACCACTGACTGAGGCACACCCTTAGGTGGCATGGTGAGGTTACGTGGAGGAGCCCCCCCGGAATAACTTCGTTTATCGAAACGCCACTCGCCGAATTTTCCACCCATGAACTCGCCCTGTCCACCACAGAAGAAGCATATGAGGAGAGCCAAGAGGAAGAGAAGGATACCAACACTGTCATCAAAAGGAGGTTTGATGCAAGTTCTAGCAATGACAGAAATACAAAACCGTTGCAGAATATCTCATAACAGTACAGCATATGGGGAAGTCCAACCATTGATTTTACCTCATTCATTTCCTTAAGGAATAGGGACAGAAGGTGAAACTGGTGCGACAGACCCCTCCTGACTATGGTTATATTCCACGAGGACATTAAAATAAGCAGCAACCTCTGCCTCTGTCTCCTACGTAACAGTAAAAACAAGTATAGTTCGTCACTAACCATGCATGTTCATTCCTCAGAGGATGATTCACACCTTAAGGGAGTAGTCACAGCCATAGGTGTAGTGGATAATAAACGCATCACCAATGACAGTGTCATACGGGGGCTGCAACCCCTTGTCCAGACATGACAAGACATAAGATGAGAAGAGGCACATTCTGTTAGTCTCGCGTGAAAAAACAGAATGTGCGAAGAAAAAGTGAAGGAAAAGCATCATCAGGATACGGATGGACATCAAGTCAGCTTTGAGGAGAAAAGGAAGGACAAGCAAATATGGGAAGAAAGGGCATGATCAAATTGGGATTAGTAGATGAGATAGGAGAAAAGTGTTGCCGGACACATTGCTCCTTTTCTCTTGACCTACATAACTAGTGCCAGTACAGATAAACTCACAATCACACCGTGAAAGTCCGAGAACATCAGTATATTGGCTCTTTTGATAAAGGCTCAGGCAATTATTTGCCTTCAAGCAATGAAAGACTAACCTGAATCATGAAATCGTGACGGAGAATGTGTTGGACGCCTTCCATCCGTGCGGCTGTCGCATACCCGTACCTGCCATACAGCCAATGGCATAACTGCTGTTACAGTACTTTCCTGTCCCATTATCCCTGGTGCGAATGATGTGTATTGACTTCCATGGCAGAAAGGGCTCATTTCAAGGAATGCAAGACCCTCGCATCATGGCCTCTATCGTCAGGACTATGGCTCCACTCTCTTCAGTTTATCATACTCCGTGTTTGGATATTACTTTCTTTCTTTCTCTCTCGCCAACTCGCATAGCTCCTCCTGGCACGAGTGACAGTCAAGACGCATCTAACCAAGACGACAACCTCCTATTCATCGCAACGATGCGAATTTGCTTAAGTTCCATGCAAGCCCATCCTGTCAGCCTTTGTTTCAACGCCAAGGACGCCAATCTCCTCCAAAGACCCAGAATAGTCCTCATCAAACCACAGAGTAGAAGGCTTACATTTCGAGCACCCATCCAAAAGCCTTGTCAACTTTTGGATCCTCTTTCATTTGAAGGCTTACATTATGCCAAACGGGTGCAATCCTTAGCAGATCCTTCTGCACAAGTGACAGGCCTCACAAGTTGACGGAATGAAAGAATCAGATCAAACCGAAAAACAAGTTTAGAACCGTTGCTTTCTTGACGATATCAGGGTTTGTTCAACTTAAAAAAAAAACAGCCCTTCAGTAGATGAAACAAAAAGGCTATAGAGGTGATCAGCAGGAAAAGGAAAATTACCTTCCTAATAATAACAGGAGAGTTGCCGATTGGATCGATATCAGTGATAGGTCCATCAGGAACCCACCTTCTTAATATAGCTGCCACACCTCAGCCAGCCGGCCCATAAAGAGAATCTGAATAAGTGCAACCAGTCGCACACCTCATTCCGCCCAAAATCTTCAACTAAATTTCAAGAGTAACAGAAAGTTGGAGCATTCCCAGCTTCTGTAGTTGATGTGATGATTCCAACGAGTAAGCCATTTCAGTATGTCGATTCATATGCCTCAGAGATGAACTCTATTTGAAATCCAAAGGTGGTTGACCAAGTAACTTGTCCAAAAACTCACGCGCAATCATTCGCCAATCAAGCGTGAACTTGCCTAACGTGAACATCCCTTTTCCTTTCCCAGTCAAAACTGACCTTCATGGTCGTTGGGCTGAATGTAGAAAAAAGGAAATCCGACCGGCATGAAGTCTGTCGCCAAGTTTGGAATAGGCTTCACAATAATATGGTCAGGTTCAGCCATCAAAACATATCTAAAAACAAACCCCCAGCAGTCAACAAACTGCCTACGGTCAGCAAGCGTCAATGGCATCTGGAACAGAAATTTGTGCAGAAGGATGGATCGAACCATAAAGACGTCGAGAAATTGAGAAAAGATTGAGACGCATACAACTCTCCAGACAAACGACATCAGGTCCCAAATTCCGAGGTTTAGAAATGCATACTAAATAGGCAGCCAAGACATACAAACGATAGAATGTGAGGGAATGAAAATGCTGAAAACCAAGATTGCAACTCGCCTGTTCAGACTAATGACAAAGAGATACCTTTTCAGCAAGTGGCACCATAAGTTTGACCTCATAAGTGCGTTAACTGACCAGGTGTAATGAACCTACTCTTCCTCGATCTCCACTTGTTGAATCCATTGCACAAAAGCCCATGGGCGATTAAGAACTACATAGCCCTGCACTCACCATGAACGCCACGCGCAAATGAGTAACGTGCACTTTCATTATCTTGAGCAGTAATTGAGAACTTGCTCAGTCGTGAATCTTAACGCTTCCTAGAATCTAATATTTGTTGCAACTTGCTTTCAAGTTTATCTCCTATTTGTCTTTCACGTTTGCGAAATCCGCAGCTGTTGTTTCATCATTACAGGGGAATGGAATGAATGTGAGCACACAGTTGGTATGCTGTCTCCAGCCTAGCATACCAAGTGTGTGCTCACATCCATTCCTTGACCTGTATTTTGCATCACATATGTCCAGACGGTGTCCCTTAAAGTGGAATGCTTGGGAAACCCAACGTACGTCGTACATAACACTAAAACGGTCCTATGAACGGAGTCTTCATGACCATACACGTCCTTTGACCATGTACTAAAAGTTGGTAAAAAGCGGACAAAGCAAAAAAAAATATTGGCAATTTGCTAACAGACGAGACAACGCGGCCTAACTTACTCGTTATCGGTGACATTTAGTCCCACTTCACATAAATTGTTCAAAAACAACGATACAAAAACCGAAATTTCTAATGCTGTAGCTAAGTCGGGGCACTATCTTTTCCAAAAAAAAAAGCCTGCCTCCAATGTTGACAACCTGGGACAAGCAGAGGCCTTGTATAAACTTCCTTATTCTGTCGCCATCTCAATTGCAATTTAATGGCCAAGTCAACCCCAACCATGCAGCAAAGGGGATCATTGGTGCGGAGAATAGATATTAAGTGCTAGAGAATCACGAAGACACTACTCAGATCCAGGAAGTGGCTAACAACAAGTTGCGCAAAAACCGTCAGGGCTCCCCAAGGAACGCAAAGAGCTAAAGCCCTGAACTTCCAGACAGTAAGAATCATCGAGAAGACGGACCAAATATATCGCCTAATTAAAGTCAGATACCCTCTAGCCATTTAATTCAGGAGGTGGATTAGAAATTTATAAGAGGCGATGATCTCAAAGAATTTGTACTTTTCTACCAGTGGCTACTGAGCAGAATCTCTAACAAGGAGACTAGTATCTCAAGCAACACCCCTGTGCTGCTATCTTTGTGAAGGCTCCGTTCAGCGCCCCCTAATGAACCCGACAGGCGATGCTGTAACCGCTTGAAAGAAATGAATTTGAGCATGAAAGGAGAGGATCCAAAAAACTTGCCGACTGGAAGAGAGGAGCACCTTATCCAAGCCAGGAGGCAAAGGCTGAGCCACCCAGGTAGGAATCTCTTGCATCATGTCATCTTCCTCTCCTGAATGCAACACACGCGTGTACCCGCCCATTTCCGATCCCTCCTGCTTCGCGTAGTGCTTGTACCAGAAGTACATGACCCGACATTGCCACTTGTTGTAGGCCCCTCCGCTTGCTGTCACGGCAGTGTGAAACATCCGCTTCTTCTTTATGGATTTGCTGTCAAGCGGCCGCTTTACGACTCCCTTTGCAGCACCACTCCCCACACCTGCGACAACCTTCAAGCCCGGCTTCCTCCCTGACGCCACTGCGGGCAAATCCGAGTCTTCTTCAGAAGCGTCGTAGTCTCTCCCCACCTCCCCTGCCGCGCCACGATGGCGGTGGCTGATGAGCACGCTGATAGTGTTGTAGGTGGCGATGCAGGAGGAGACCGCGAGCAGCGCGAGGAACAGCCCCGCGCAACGCGCCATCACGCCTCGCCCCGGAACCGCCCGCCCCGCCAGGGCGCCTCCTGCTCTGCCGCCGCCTCCGCTCTCGGGCACAGAGGCGGCCCTCGCCCTGCACCTTCCCTCGCCCTCCCCCTCTCTCCCTCACCCTCCCACTCCCTCTCTCCCTCACCCTCCCTCTCCCTTCCTCCTTCCCTCTCCCGCGCGCGGACATGGCTGGCTGGTGGCGCACGGGGCCGGCCGCCGCCGGCCGTACCACTATTGTACGAATCGAGTCCAATTGCCGTACGGTACGAACAGCTCCCTCTTGGAACGTGAACGTTTGGACTACCCCGACCTCTGCCGCCAGCTGGCGGTGCGGGCGGCCATGGAGGGAGGAGACGGAGGAGGAGGAGGAGGAGCCATGGCGGGGGGGGAGGGGGCGAGGAAACGGAGGAGAGCGGGGGTGGTAGTGCTGGGTGACCTCGGGCGCAGCCCGCGCATGGCGCTGCATGCGCTCGCGCTCGCGCAGGTGCGCCGCCGGCCCTCTGCCGAGGGCTGCAGGGAGAGCGGGGATGGCTATGGCTCTCGCAGCGTTTGTGTTTCGTGAGGCTCCATGAAATGCAGTCTTTGGAAATATGAAATTAGTTCGGTTCGGGGATTGTATCACTGACATTCGCACTTGAGGAACATTTCCATGAGGAGGAAGCCATGTGAGAGGACAAGATTGTTAGATAACATTAATTGAAAATAATTGATTTTCGATAAATCTCGTCGAATTTAATTGAAGTGCACGTGAAATGCTAGCCACAGTGAGCAACAAGAATCATCAGCAATCACGCCACCGTGCTATTGCTTCTTACGAAAGTCATGGGAGATTCCTAAACTTAAGTTGGCTCATGCCCTCGCAAACTTACTTGAGGCAATCGAAAAAGTACTTGTAGCTTTTTCCAATTTGTACCCACAATGCTGCATGCGTGGTTTCATTGTGGAACGTTTTTTTTACCACTTTGCCCTTTGGATCCCCCCTTGACATTTTGTTTGGAGGGGCGTTAATGTCAGGCTGATTTTGAAGTGGATTTGATCGGATATGCTGGTAAGCGATTTTCTACTAACGTAGACACAAATGGCTGGCTTCCTTTGTGCACATTCTGGGCGTTTCGTCAACAGATCAAAGGAGCAGTTGGTCTCTGGAGATTGCTGTTGATGTTTATCGACCTCACAAGTAGAAACTTTTAAAATATGGTTACGCCATTAGCTATGACGATGATCAATAGGTAGCACCAACATGCATACAAGACTCGTGTCGTAAATCTTTACAAATGGTTTTTGAACACGACAGACAAAGTTCCATCCACTAGGCATGGGTGCAGATATTTGTCTAGCAGCTCTGTGAAAGTTTGGCTCAGGGGTTATCCATGACAAGTATCCCAAGAACATATTCCGACGACTTCCGCGCTCTTATCCTCCGAGAAAGGTCAATGTCGGTGTTCCATTAGTCATCGACCAATGGAGCACCTACATTGACCGGCAATATGTTTACGTTTGTGGCGTCTCTCTTATTCCATAGTCTAAGTTGACTGTTTTATAGTTAACTGAGAACCCTTAAGCTCTTCCATTGCTCCAAATTTTGTAGAGGGCAAGGCTTGCTGTAGTGATTGGCTATTGGGAATTCTTATTTACTAGTTCCCTTCGCAGAAGACTTCAAAACGTTCGTTTACAAGAGGAACTGCAGAGTCTTTTGTGTGGAGGACCTTTATACCATCAGTTTGAAAAAAGTGATCATGGGGTTCAGGGACTCTGCCCCATTCGGCCATCATGGGACACCCACGCATTCGAGTGCACGCCCTTGTGAGTGCTCTCCTTGCATTCTGATACAAAATTATTGTGGCTTCAGTTGTTTTTATCCCTCTGCAAAGTGTTTAATCAATCGAAGTTCACACTACACATTACACTACTAAAGTTTCCAGACAGTCGCATGATTTCAATTCTTCGTTGTAGGTATCTATTTTCTTTACCTTGCCTTGACTCTGCAATTGCCACAATGTCACCAACATCAGGAACTTGCTCGTATTGTCAAGAGGGTTTGTCGCAGCAGACATGCTCAGTTTTGGGCTTTTACCAATTGGGTTGCTTCTCACAGCATTGTTACATGCTGCATGACGGGTTGCAAAAAGTCCATTTCATCATTGGCGCTAGATGGTCCTTAATGTGAACAGACGAATAACATCAACATCAATGCACATCACGCTGTTATTTTGATAGAAAGAATACGAGCAGTATCGGGTTTTGGTTGACGCAGGCTCCTCCTTTCACCAATCGTTTGCCACGAGCACTATACCTCCTCACCTTACCCCTCAAACTGGCCATTCAAATCACAACCTTATTTTGGGTTTTATGTGTTTCTATTCCGCCACCTGATATCTTCATCATTCAGGTATGCCTATGTTGCACGGCCTGATCTCTCCCTGGCTCGGCCGTATGGTGCATCGTTAAGGGTAGTCTCTTCTGATCTATTTCACTGCCAGTTGTCGTTTTCGATTGTGCTGCTGTTCTTAATACAGTGTCACATGATTCGATGTCTCTCAAATTGATGGTTGACTACGAGCGTAGGTATGAAGGCTGCACTTTCTGGAAGTGGTTTGCACTGTGGTCAATTCAGTTAGTCACTGGCAATGCTCCCTGTCCGCATAGCACAGATAGATAGGTGGATAGAATCTGCATTTTACGATGCAGAATCTAGCACTAACAGCTACCCATCATCGGGGCAAAATTTGTCCATGGACTTCTCTTTACTTATGGCCAAATGAAAAATCGACCAGACCCTATCTTGCCCTGTTGAATGAGGCAGCGTTGCACACTTTGATGCATGTCTTAGTCTGTCAGTCTCTCTATATGTTCTGCTATATAAAGCGCCTTATCGGGGACCCCTTCGGGGATGGGAGGACAGAATCCACCTTCCATTCCGACCCTTACACTTGTTCAGCTCGCATGCTGGCTACGAGGATCTGTCCTTGTTATTGACTGGCACAATTTTGGCTATACATTACTTGGATTGACCTTGCGACCGTCGCATATATTGGTTAAAATTCATCACTGGTAGTGGTTCGATCACCTTTTTGCCTTCACTCTCAACGCGAAGTTTGGAAGTATTCACGCCGCTGTTTTTGTAATCCCTTCTGTACTTTCCATCAAATCAAATGATAGATAAGAGAAAGATCATTCGTGTAAAGCACAGTTAGAGAGGAGCTGCTGCCACACAGAATTGGCAGTTTTGGTGAAATGGCGTCGCGGGCGTGATGAATTGCATGCTTCGACCGTTCTCTTTTTTCTGACAAGCTTACTTTTAGGAATTCCTATTCCCTTCACAAATGAAATGAATTCTCATTTGACTATGTCACTATGGGATGTCTGCTTCTTATGAGCCAAAAACGTTGTTTCTTCGTTGGCGAAGTCTGCTCATTCGTCATGCAGATATCATTTGTTCAGTTCTTGTGTCTTTAAGCATAGCTGTCCCATTTTTTCATTCTTACTATGAACCTCTCATGCACGGGTGTCTGATTCTGATTTTCACATATATGCACTGAGCGAATATAAACTTTTAACTGTGTAGCGCTCCCTTTCAGGTATGAGCGACGTTATGGGAAAAATGCAGCCGGACATTTATGTGTGACTCGGGCAATGCAGAATGAACTCGACCAGCGATGGGGAATAAGGTGAATTCTTGAGAACGGCTAATGCAATAATGGCTTCATTTGTTCTTTCCTGTAGGGAACGAAGCTATAACCCACTCCTGCTCCTCCTCCTTTCCTCACTTCTTTTGTCGCGATCTCACACATTCTGGGCCATCATGCAGCGCGACAGTTTTGTACGACAAGCCACCTGAACACTTTGGGCTTACACCTCTCGAAGAGAAGCACAAGGTGAGGGAGGACAAATTCGAGCCAGAGAAATGTGAAATGTCGAAAGGGAATAGAGAAATGTCTCTATTCACTTCTTGGCTAGGGGAGTGGGATAGTAAGCTTTTAATTTTCCGTCGTGCCTTTTCCCTGGTTGAGGGGAATCTTGACAGAGCTCTGAAGAGAAAGGCAACGGAGAGATAACTTTGTGTCCGTTCCATGAGACTGTTTTAAAGAGGCTAGTTCCTTGCAGCGCATGCATCCCTGCCTTCGCTCATCTTCTCTCTCCCCAAAGCTTGGATATGTCAAACGATGTTTCCAGGATTGAAATTAGTCTTGAACATCGATGAAGCTGCATAGAATTTTTTTTCCATCACATGTTTCACACTTTTGTCTCGTTTTGGCTTTGATGAAACAGTTCCGGCTTGTGACCTTTAAGAGCCTCTATTCTGAAATGTCGCTGATTTGACCTTGTTTTCTGCTTATCTGACAGCTGTTTCTGCGACTGCATGATACTTTGACCCTTCCTCTCAGCCAATGGGACTGCTGTGCCGCTCAGGCAGCAGTCTCTGCAGTCAAACCAGCCCTCCATAGTGAAGAGAGGAGCGTGGAGGAGACTCTCATCACTACACGGAAGCTCATTGGGGCAGCAGAAGTAGGAGTGGGCGGCAGGGAGGAAGGAGAGATTCAGCTAAAAGAAGATAGGCCGGCTATTATCGTCAGTAGCACCAGCTGGTGAGTGACATTTTGCGTGATAAGACAGTCAAAAACGTGTACCATCGCCTAATTCAAACGTTGGTTAAACGTGGTTGGACTTAAAGTTTCTAACAGATGGAAGGATCGCTTGGTTTGATACTGCAGGACTCCTGATGAGGATTTTGGGCTTCTCTTGGAAGCAGCCATACTGTACGATCGCAGAGTTGCAGCAGCTATGGGCGAGTCAGAAGGAGATGATGGTGCTTCTGAGGTGGAGGGAGGAGACGATGAGAGAGGCGAAGTAGTGGGAAAGGCAGCTGATATATGTCCATATCCACGGCTTCTATTCCTTATCACGGGTAAAATTGTGGCCTAGCTGTCACTTGCTTGCCATCTCCACTGTTTCTGATCGTATTTCAGTTCGGAGTGGTTGAAGACCATGAATGTCCTGGTTTTTGTGTAGGACAAACGATACTTTCACTTTTTTTAAGCTAGCTTTTACACGAGACCGTGTACATTTTGCAGTGTGCACGCAGTCGTGTGTCTTTGCTGTCCTTGTTCGAAACCTACCTCCGACTCCATATTGGAGGACCCATTTGTTCAAGTAGGAATGGAAGATGTGTGTAACCTTAACTCATCTACATCATTATTTTGTACAAACTGCACCAGCACTGCCCCCTCCCTTCTTTTTTTGTGCTCCAACTCTTCTGAAGCCTTGCGTGGAAGTGAAAGGTATATCTTCGTGTTGCATTTGAAACTAGACTCGATTCCATTGTGTCATATGCCACGTCTGCTTACATTTCGCTCGTCTACCTCCCCCCATTCTTTTGATGTTTTTCCGTTATGCGGTATGCGTCTACCAGGAAAGGGACCCCAAAGATCGCTGTACGAGGAGAAGATAGCCAAACTTCGACTAAAACGAGTAGCGTTTCGAACGCTGTGGTTAGCAGCTGAGGATTATCCCCTACTCTTGGGAAGTGCCGACCTTGGTGTTTCTCTCCACTCCAGCAGTTCAGGCCTTGACCTTCCAATGAAGGTGGTTGATATGTTCGGATGCGGCCTCCCCGTGGCAGCCATGGCTTACTCATGGTGAGTGCCCTCAGACCTTGAGGTTACGGAAGCCTGGGAGTTAAAACTGTCTATTCAGGAGGAGGGAAGGCATAATAGAAGGAACCTATGGCGGATGGTTAAAATACATGGCATTGAGGCCTTCCAGATCAAGGCTGAGTGAAGTGCATGATTGAAATATGTCTCATGAGCAGGTTAGGTTTCGAATGAATGTATTGTCAAACCTCAACTCTGGCGAAGAAAGAATGGGAGGGACCGCTACGCATTTAGATGCTTTGTCCATTGGACCTAAAATTACTGTCAAAAGGTCAATGAAGGTTGAAATCTTTCAGTCATGTTCTCTCTATCCAACGAAATATTTTGAGAAATGTCTACCTTGCTTTCCAGTCGCCTCAACGCTCCACCATTTGTTTCCCTGTCATGACAGCATCGGGGAGCTGGTGAAGGATGCGGAAAATGGAGTTCTCTTTTCTTCCTCTTTCCAGCTTGCTGACCTCTTGCTTGACTTACTCCATGGCTTCCCCTCCCAAGGACGGACCTTGTCAGTTTTAAGGAGGGGAGCAGCAGCTGAAGCGGAAGGGAAGCGTTGGAGTGAGCAGTGGAGAGAGATTGTGTTGCCTCTGCTCGAACAGGTGAGCAAGAGTGGAAGCCTCCCTCCTTTAAGGTCATAAGGGATAATCAGCAGGAGCCTCTTCATCAAGAAGTAACTTTACTTTTCTCCAAGCGAGTTGAAATAGGGAGCCCTTTCACACGGAAAGCTCCTACTCGCGGTAATCCATTTAGTCCACTTTTTTAAAGCATGTAAGTTAGGGCAGCCCGGTAGATCTTGCACCGCCGCCTCTGATTCAATCCAGGGCATTGCATCAATTCAAGTGCCGATATTGCGTTGTTGCCTTTTCACTCGTCGAAAGAAGCACGGCAGTATATGCAAAGCAAATCTCGTTGCAAAATATCTTCCGCGTGTTGATCGTTTGAGCGCTGAATGGACGTTTTTAGGAGTACGCAGTCAGGTCATATTTCTCTGAACTCTTCCGCTCTCTGTTGGCTATGCTTCCATTTGTTGCATGGTCTGTGTTGGTCTGCAGGTTTGCCAGAAGCCGGTGCGACAGTTTTGGAGGAAGCCACTCCGAGAAGGGGTCCAAACGGTGGACGAAGGCGGTGCTTCTAACAAGTGGCGGGCGGTTTCGCCTTTGGTTCAGAAGGGGCGGAAGAAAAAAGCTTGAGGGTGTGTCTTCAATGCGGCGGCACACGCTGCTGATCTGGCAGAATATGCTGCTCATATTTTTTTACGGCATTTTGGAGACGGTATCCGCCTCTCACTAGTCTCCAAATTCCAATGTTGCTGGCATGCGATGCTTTAGGCGGTTGGAGATTTTGATAGGATGACGTGTATGAGAATCAAAGGATATAGACAACATCAAACTGCGTTGCACTGTTGATAGCCGTAACTTTTCGCTCCTAGCTTTTTTTTTTTTGTATTCTTAGGTCCTTGGCGACGAGTTCCTCGTGGTTCCCCATTATGAATTTGTTTATGTACATTTGAAGGCATCGTGAGAACAATGCCACATCTTCTTCAAACTTAGTAATTAGCTGTACAATGCGCGTCTGACATTTGAACAAAAGTTTGTTCGTTCTATTCCACCCACCTATTCCTGTCGCCATTGCAGAATTTAATGCTTAAACATAATTTTGTCTAACTCTGGATCAGGACCCCGCTCTAGCAAACGGGGTGAGCTTCTCCGCTTTTCTGCTTTCTGTTTCCGTTGAGTTTACCAAAGAAGTTGTTGATCTGCCCCGTGAGTCCGCTCTCCCCTCCGCTCTCTTTCCGCTTCTCTCCAGGCAGACGGAAGTGTGCCTTCAGAGTCTGAATGCTCTTCTGAAGGTCTCTGACGAACCAATCCGCGAGGCCTCGACTTAGATCCTCCCGGACGCTCACTCTCATGAGGGTCACGTCCTGCCAACACAGTTTCCAACAACAAAAACTGGGTTTAAAACTAAAACTGAAACCTGCAAGCAAGGTTAGGAGTGTGAAGGAACCTCCAATCGGTGCCCTAAGAAGCATCGTCTTTACGAGTGGGACTTAAAAATGTGTGGATGAGAGTTTGGGGCACACCTCCATGTCTGGAGGCATAGCGTATACGGGCACAATCCAGCCATACTTCCGAAGTTCATCCACAATGTGGTGATTTGTCATCAGCCCTTCCTCATCTTCCCTGAATGCAATGGACAGACAGAAGCACAGGACCGTTCAAAACTAGCACGGCAAACGTAACTTAGCTTTAGGCAAATATGGTACTTGGCCTCCTCTTTACAGCTACTTTAAAGCACGATCCAAAAACAACGAACGGGCTATAAAATATAATACAATTTCTCAAAAGAAACTTCCAAAGCTTCGTAAAATTGACAAAAAAGATTTTCTGCCTTCGTTGGCCAAAGCAATCATGGAGCCGGAAGAAACTCACTCAGGAAAACGTTTCAAGCCGAAAGCGACCAACGGAACACCAACGTCAGGGGATGAATAAATTTCAAATATGGCCGTTTTTTCAAGTTGGTTTCGGAGGTAAGCTGCCACAGTTACCACGTTTTGCATAACATTGACATATCCCTGTAACGAACTCATACCGATACGGTTAGATTCTAGACAGGGGAAGACGTCAACGAAGTCACAGCTGAAGCTGTCAATTAACGGAAAATTATGCTGAGTGTAATTCAAAGGTACTGACACAAGAAAACAATGTGCGAATTAGACGGAGATGCTGCTCACTCTACAATTCGCAAGCCCTTTGTTTAAAAAAAGTGAAGTTGTACTGAAAAAAGGTCCTATATAGCTTAGAAATCAACTCGTCACGTAATCTTTGCAGGTTGTATGTCGCTGAGAACCAGTGGATCATACCTGGAAACCAAGTCGGATGAATTGGTAGTATTGACCAATGATCTGCTGAGAGCCTGTGCACCCCAACCACCCTTGAATCTGGCTAAAAATATCACCTAGCAAATTTAAAGTAGTCATTTGCCTGCTGTTTGCGATTAATTTCAGTACTCACCATTTCCTGGTTCATTAATGCACGTCCTTCCTACTGCAAAGCATCCACCAAACTATAGAAAGCAAGCCTTGCACACGCCTTCTTCTTGGTAACGAGTCGGCATGTTTGGCGGGGCCGATTCAGGAGAATTGAGGACATAAATATGACTCACTCTTGGAAAAATTGAGCGTGTATGTGGGTTGATCCTCTCCCAAATAACTGACGTGGAAGACCAAATCGTCAGGAAGAAAATCCGCATTACGCCAAACGACCCAGCCGACCCCTGGATATGTGAGTCCATATTTGTGACCGCTTGCGTTTATGCTTACCACGTGGGACAGACGAAAGTCCCACTCCAGATCCGGGTATACAAAGGGGGCAACAAAGCCCCCACTGGCAGCATCCACGTGAATTGGCACATTTATCCTGCAGTAGACAGGCAGTCCGGACATACAGCTGATGATTCATAAGGCATGTTTTATCGCTGCAAAGAAGGAAACCACTTTTATTCGTGAAGAGTGTAGAGCAAGGGGCTCAAAGGAGTAGACAAAAAGGGGCTGACGTTGAAATGCAGTTCCTATCGTGGAAAAAGAACTGTGCAGGTAACGATACTATAAAAGATAACGACCATCATGCCATGCTTCATGCTTCAAGTGCTGACTTTTTGTTGGATTCCGCAAATATGCGCTTCTGTTAGAGAAACAACTAAAGAGGGGGAGGATCTCAGCAGCGGCTGCCTTTCAGATGCGGTGAATGTAACTGCACTTGCAGCATTGGCAGC
The DNA here is from genome assembly GCA_037447605.1 of Zygnema circumcarinatum. Classification (NCBI taxonomy): domain Eukaryota; kingdom Viridiplantae; phylum Streptophyta; class Zygnematophyceae; order Zygnematales; family Zygnemataceae; genus Zygnema; species Zygnema circumcarinatum. Next base: position 6,539,161 of record CM074804.1, read on the forward strand.
ATCAGCTACTCGGATAAGTGACATCATCACAAGACGTCGCTGTACCTCCGTAAAATTAAGTTTGGAACAGAGCGGTTGCAAGTATTTTCTAAAGGTTGAGTCAACCTATGACACAGATGGCTTTCAGGAATCCAGATTGAATAACACAACCAAAAACAATTCAGGGTTTTTTCAGGTGCTGGGAAAAGAGTACATACGGACTTAGGTCCTCTCTTTCATACCTTTTGTTTAGGATTATTTCTGCACCTAGTTTTACCACTCCATATTCTATCCACTTCCCGCTGTTTACAAATGCATCCACTCACCCGGTCTCGTTTTTCTTCTCCTCGAGTAAGTCGTTTAGCAGCTTCACATCCTCAAAATGGCCGGTGTATGTTGACCCCAAGATGGCAACGACTCCGATTGTATTCTCATTGCAAGCCTCTGCGGCTTTTCGAGGGTCCATGCACGGACACTCCCTCGTCACCGGAATGCTTCTAATTTCAGTTTCAAAATAATTTGCAAACTTTTTCACAACCACCTGCAGCGTCACAATCACACCGCTTTTGCACGTTTAACGAGGTAACCTCCCAACCAGTCAATTAGCCCAGCACACTTGCTGTTCATTCCTGTCCCTTTTCCTTTTTTGTTGGGAGACGTGTGCAGGACACCCTTATAAACGATTCATGGACAACTGACGAACCTCATGCACCGCAGTGTGTGAGTTCTATATCTGTTACGAGCTCACATGTGTGTTTGCTCCGACAACAATGTTTGGCTTCTCCGTGGAGAGCCCCTTCTCTTTCCGAGCGTGCTGCCACCTGCGCTTTAGGGCAAGGCCAGCCAACATCATGGCTTCGCTGCTTCCCACCGTGGCAGTGCCAATGGCTGGCTCCGCTTCTCCCAGAGGAGCATGGAAGAGATTCGCAACCATGTTCACACATTGATCCTGCAGGCAAGGCGGGAGATATGTGGAAAAAAACATCAGGGTTCGCATAAGTCAATGGACTTGGAAGTCCGCGAACTAGTGACGAAGATATTCCTCCAGCAGGATAGTTCTCGGCAGAATTTTCTTTTACCTGCAACTCTGAAATTGCTGGATACTCAGAGCAATCAATGGCGTTTTTGTTGAAGGCTCCAGACATGATATTGTCAATGTCTTTCTCCATCCATGTTGTCACGAACGATGCGAGGTTTAGGCGAGGCTTCCCATCCATCTGCAACTGATCTGATACAATCTGCGCGGCCGCCTCCTTGGGAAGTTCCGACCCAGGTAGGTGAAACCTGTCAGTACAGGGAGCAGATCATTGTCCTCCATGCTTCAATAGGCGGAAAGATCACAAGGTGAAGGACATCGACGTAGACAAAATGTTTCACGTTTCATCGGCACATCGCAGTGAGATTAGAATGGGGATGACTTGCCTTCTGCCTTTTCCTTCCCCTGACTTAGCACAAAAGCGAGCTCAGTGTTATCAAGTTGACTTGAGCCCCTGCTCTACGGGTCGAAACATATTTGAGCGGATACCTACTTATGATTATCACAACGGCTCCCGTTGAGTACTCTGCTTGTGAATAAGTGGATCTAGAACCCTCCAACAAGTGTTCTAGAGATCCTTACAATTCTTTCTTCTATTAAGGTTCACGTTCTGAGCTGAAGTGCGGACACCTTTGGGAAATAAATTTTCGTTCATAGAGGAAAATTTAATGCAAACACCCGGTTGACACCTCTATTTTGGAAAAAGATAACGAAAACAATGCAGATACATTCAGCGTTGCACGCAGGCAAGAGTGATTCCATTAAGAAAAAGGAGTTCATAAGGTGATGTATATTTACAACAAGTGAGCCCATACGACTGGCGAAATGAATTAAACTTCGGCTATCTGCAAAAGACCGTTAAAACATCCATACGACTCTTGTCGGACTCTCTTTCCTTAGCTCCTGAATATCCCACAATCATGCACGCTCTGACCGTGCGACGCCTCTCTCGCCGTCCAGGCAGCTCACTCACTTAGGGATGGGCTCCTTGATGTAGCGCGCGCCAAACACGGGCTCCACATTGCTGTCGGACGGCGGCTCAACGTTCGACTGCGTCTTGGAGAGCACCATCCTGCGCGTGCGCGTGCGAGACAGACAGAGGGCGAGAGAGGCGAGAGGGAGAGAAAGGCCGACCGCTGCACCCACCCTCTAAAGAAAGGCTATCTTTTTCTCTCTCTCTCTCTCTCTCGGGCGCAGACGACGTCCACGCGGCTGCGGCGCTGCTCTCGTCAGCGTGCCACGCGGCACGCCCAGGACCTGCCACGTTGCTAACATTCTCCACATCCTTGTCCATGCGGGCTGCCACGTGGTAACAGAATCCTTTTAATGAACCACGTGGTGGGCTGTGGTCTCAGGCTCCCTCCAGATCGCCACGTGGCACCAGCAGGAGAGCGGCACGGCCCTGGAACACGTCCGACGTGGTGGGGCAGTCCGTACACGTGGGAGAAAGACGTGGCGCCAAGTGGGAACGTACGATGAATCGGACCGTCCATCTCCACGACCATAATCTTCCAAGAACAATATTTGAGGTTTTGAGACAAAGCTATTTTCCACGTGGCCATTCTGACGGGGCCGTAAGGCCCGCACCCGTGCATGCATGCATGCCCGCATGGATAGTAAGCACCACGGCGCCGGTGCTTGCATTTTTGTAGCATTTGGGTTTTGGGTCAAATGGAGCACGATGGCAACATACAGAAGAAATGGATGTGGCAATGATCTCACGATGGCGATGATGCCATCAAATGTACATGCACAAAAGCATCATGGGGAACCACGAGGAACTGGTCGCAAAGGACCTAAGCACAGAAGGAAAAAGCTGGGAGCGGAACATGCAGCCGTTTGCCAATCCGTATCACTCTCACTCTTCGTTTCTTCTGGTACTGAATTGCAGAGACAGTATCAAAGCTAGCATGGCGCTGTACTGTACCAAATCATGAAATCATGGCTATCTAAGTAACTCTGCAAAATATCACCATCTTCGCAAGCAGTGCATGAATGAAAAGCAAAGCTCTGTCGTCTCGTCCCACAGTACTAAAACTGATTGATCAAACCGAAACACCAGTCAGCCCCACCAAACAACTCAATTCCAGAATTTAGAATGAAACATAGGAAACCACTTGGCTGCTCATGCCCAACTGTCAGATTACATTGACAGGAGATATGGCCCTTGCGCCACTGTACAACTGACTAAAAGTAGATCTACGTTGTGATTGAGTTGCTTATGTCTAGTTCAACAACCATCCATTTCTAGCCAAATGGATGCTTGTCCACGGAGCGCCAAGATGAGTTCGTCTTATTGCTTTATTACAGGCGATAAACTTGAGCCTGCATCAAACAAGCAAGAAAGAATTGCACTTCAAACCACGTTAAAAATTCCAGCACAAATTTCTTACATCCAGTTCCCATATCACTCTATTACAAAGCAGGCACTTCCTACACTCAAAACCTCCGAACCTCGTTTCATTTGAGAACAGAAGCCAATAAACAAAACCATGTCACTCCCACATTCTCATCAGGGACTGCGACATTTTTTTTTACTTGAAAAAGTCAAGGAGGTTCCATACCCGAAGCTGACTTCGAAGAGACCCCCAAATGAGGCAGAACAACAGGTCCGTCACGCAGTGTTCAGAGGAGCATCAAGTAGTGGCTTTGCTGGCTCTGTCAACTTTGGTCCCGCTGCTTTTTGCTCCGCTTGCGCCCGCTCCTTTCACCCCCGCCGTGCCACTTGCAGAAGTAGGATTCAGCACACTCTGTGCATAACGATGCAGCCTCCACAGTGTTGCTGGGTCCTGCATGGCATGGACAGGCCACTGTCAATCTCACATCGCAAGCCTTTCCAAGGCATTGACCACATTCAGAGGAAGCGCATACAAGCCCCATGGTAAGAGTGCAAGACTGGCTATCTTTCCAATCCATGCAGAAAATACAGTATGGATGACGATCATGATGCGTAAGTAAATTCAGAGCTGAGGAGAATCATGCTGAAAAAAGAAACTGCTTGCCTACTCGCCATAACCAAAAAGTTAAGGATTTGACGAAAAGAAAACCATAGAGAAGGAACTGAAGAACAACAAAATACCACACCCGTATGTCTAATGCCAACATATGCAACCATGGTACGCAAGCCTGTGAAAATGTGCAGATGGGCTAGCACGAAACTGACAGTGAAAAGAAGAAGAAAAGGCTAGAAGAAACATACAGGACAATAAAAACTGAAAAAACGGAATGAAAAGGAGGAAAACAAGACCGACTCCACCGCCGACTTCACGAAACAAGAGGATGCAATAGAGGAGCCATCCCATGTTTGCATACAAACATCACAAAAAATCAGCGTGCTCTGATGAACCCCGTCACACAGTCCCTTCCATAGGCTTGCAGGGCCAACCTGCGCATCAATGTCTACCTCCACCTCATCCGCAGCTGTATTGACATGAGGGTGCTTTTCTGCTATGATTTGAATCACTCTATTCAGAGTTTGGGAAGGTAGATGCTCCAAGTCCAGGCCCAGCTGCCTTTTCTCTTCCACGGTCATTGGCCTGCACGCAGTTGCTTCACTCTTCTCAGCCCCATGGACAGTATTCTGAAGCGGAAGATGACGCCCGACCAAGGACAGATCTTTGCAGTCAACAAATCTGATCTTCCCAGTCAGGATCATTGAGCATAAAAACATGACTGTCATGGGATACGGTGGTGTTGAGGATCAAACGATTCATATGAGCAAAAAAACGTTAAAGACAGAATCAAGATATGTCACATCGCGCTAAATGAAGTAGGGAACTATACGGTCATTCCTCTCCAAAGAATTTAAGAAAACAATTAGACAATACGGTTGGGAAGAGCAGGCGCCTAGTAGGCTTTGAATGATTCCCTTGAGCAAAGCAGCAAAATCCAGAAGAAAGCCAGTGACAACGCAATTGCTTGATCCACAAGACAATGAGGAGGGACCTCTATATGAAGATTTATTTTGCTTCAGAAAATCGAGGAGCACTTTCAATAAACTTATCTACTAATGGCAAGATACACTTAGTTGATACAACTAAGAACTAATTGACTTGAACAAATAACGCAGGATCCATGAGTGAACAACAATTTGCAAGAGCTTGAACAAATAAGCAAGAATATAGGAGACGGGCAGGAGAGAAGAAAGAGAACAAAATGGACGCAGGAAATGTGGAAAGACCCTTAACCTGCTTTTTGCTGCTGTTTTTTCATAAAGTTCTTGGAGTACCCGAGCAAGCTCGTCCAGCTGCAAAAAGGTATCCTACCATTCACTCTCAGTGAGATGCGGTACAACATTCCTTAAGAGTTCCATTTGAAAACCAACGGATAATCCAGCATACTTCCAAGAGATAGGCGGATCAGAAACAAAGGTTCAGCCTTCCTGTCTAACAAAAGTGTGTTGCGCTAAAACTGGACTCCAAGGGGCGGCTTGCAGACGAGGTTGATGAAATTACAAACGTAAGTTACGATATACTTTCTTTAAATAAACCTCACTTCCTCAATTCGATAAAGTGACACCGGTTGAAAGAAATTAGCACAGTCTACTACAGTCACGGAGGACATTCCTGGTAAACATAACCAGAGCCCGAGTTAACTTGCCTGCTTACTCAGATCATGAGCCATCTTCTCCGCTGCCGCCTCCTCTGCTAAGTGTGCAGCCATAACCTCCCGCTGCTTCATTTCCTCCTCTTCCTTCTGCCGCTTTTGTTCCTGTCCAAAAGCGGCAGGAGCAGAAAAAGAACAACACATATGGGCAGCGTAGCAAGTGAATACTTACTAACAGATGGCTAAACAGGCAAATGCTCAGATTTTAAACGCCAAACCCGCTGTGACACAAGCACATTATCGTCTCTTCTCAAAGGAAAGAATGCAGAAGAGCTTTGTGCCCTTCGTGCCAAACATCTTAAAATTTACACCTACACAGGAATTGCACAGTTCCAGTCTTCATGACAATAAAGAGTTATGTCACCAAAGTGGCAATGGAGTGCCACTAACTACCTTCGTGACCTAAAGAGCCAACTACTGCAGGAAAGCCGCATTCCTCCATAAAAAGCAAACAGATTGAAAGTGACTGCTCCAACTGTCATGCTGCTTCATTAAAGAATGCATTCAGAAATCATGGTTCAGACTAAATCCGAAGGATATGAACTGGCAATGGGTACATCAGAACTTCCAAATTCACGTGCAAAAAAAATCTCTGGCACATATTACACAATAACAATGGACGTGCTTCCCTCACGCATACCTTGCTCCTATGGCAAAATAATCTTAGGATCAGAGAATGCTCACCTCATCTGCCAGCTTGGGAACAAGAACAAATTCCCACTTTTCCTCCCACTTCTTAGACAGCGTTTCGGCCATATGATAGATGTCATGGTCCTTCGGATTGTACGTCAGTGCATTGCTGAAGGTCAATCGCACATCATCGCAAACCTCTTGTGGATGCGTATAGCCTTTTCCTTCCTTGGCATCTAAGCGATCCTTAACAGTTCCGAGATCCATGGGCTTCTCAATGATCTGCGTAAGTTCACATAATGAAAAATATATAAATCTTATTTGACTTGCTCCCCTTCCAATGGCTAAACACTAGAGGAACATGAAAACCAATCAGCCACTCATGAGTCGATCACTGAAGTAGCATGACGTACTCTGAACGCACCGCCCATCAACACGGATATAAAGGAAAAGGGATGGCCGACCATTTTAGAATCCATATCGACTTCTACCGCAAATTCCAAAGCATGTCCAAGAGCAGCACTACACAACACTTATAACAGAATATATGAAAAGGACATCTACTTTCTTGAAAGTGACAAGCACTTATGCTAGACATGCCATGATGCTTAACCCTGCTGTGCCGTCTAGTACGGCAAGACGGTATGGTTTGTATAGAACTTTTACACCATTTGTTCGAGGGCACTTTCATCAATAAAACAACCGCTTCTTCAAGAATTACGAAGAGAAGCTCCAGCACTGTTAAGCATAATGTGCTATCAAGCATCAGTTGTGTTGTCATATGAGTCTTGCCCACGAATATGTGCCCACCTCAAGTGCCGTTAGCCCTGGGCTTGCAAAATAAGCTCATTCATTCTCTAGCTACAATGCATTTCAATGCTAGAAAATGGCTCTTGAGTTCGTTGTTGTTTTATTGTAGGATGAAACAATCTGGTCGACTGCGACGACCTGATTAGCTACTTTGAAATAGATGGACTTCCATTTCCGACTGGCAAGAATAGCCAGTTCTCCAAAACATTCGAGTCAGCCAGGAATGAACGGTACCTCGTGGTAATCGTGTAATTTTAATTCAACTGCGTCAACCGGGTTCAAAAATGGCCACGCCCATTTATGTTGCATAATCTGCACAGCAGAATGAGAACGCTTTTGCATGAGTAGAATGCCTTCCTTCAGACCGAGGAGGGTAAAAAGAAACACTGTAATTGCTTGAGCCGGGAGTGCCCTTTCACCAAGTTCTAGCATCAATGTAGAAAGTAGCTTTTGGGGCATGATGATTCTAGTGGTCATTGTTCATCACTGGTGTTCAAGAACAACGAATCCCATGCATGTGCAATAGCAAAAGCATAGTCCATCTATCATTTCTTTCCGCAATTGCAGTCATGTACGAGAAGAAATCAAGTGACCTGTCTTAGGATATTGCCCGATATGCGAATAAGGTCTGCCATACGCTTTGCTCGAGCTTGATTAATCTTCGCTGCGTCATCTTTGGAGACCTTTCCACTAAGGGAAGTGCTTGCTTTGCCTCGTTTGCTGCTTTGCTCTAGTGCTGCCTTAGCTGCTAACGTCTTGCTTTTGCGTACGGATGCCCTCATTCGTGTCACCTCGACTATTTGGCGTTCCAACTGTTAGTCAAATAAAGGGGAAAACAAACTGTTCAGAAATTAAAAACTAGCAGACGGGCTGCGGTTTACGTTTCGCTGGTTTTAAGAACAACTTCAAAGTGAAAGAACAAAAGGGGCCGAACTTTCAACAGCGAGTAAGTTTATTCATAGCGATCGTCCTGACAGTTAGCCTATCCCGAAGGGTTATTCTTTCCAATGCAAGAACCATCGGCTGGAGCTAAAGTGTAATACTAGATTTTACACATGCCTCTTCCATCTTGGCCGTTATCTCTTCCACCTTCCGTTGCAGCAGTCCCCGTTTCATAGTGCCCTTATATCAAGAAGCAGCGCAGCGTCTACTGATCTGAAGACGATGAGTCTAGCAAAGCAAAGCTTACTCCCCGCAAGCACATTCGCCCTGCATTTCAGCCCCCCCCCCCCCCCCCCCCCCCCCCCCCC
>CM074804.1:6547480-6557978 GCA_037447605.1 Zygnema circumcarinatum
GGGGGGGGGGGGGGGGGGGGGCTATATCTTGTTCAGAAGGCGAAACTTGAACGACAGAGGAAGAAGAAAGGCTGAGGAAGGGCACTGTTTTTGGTGAAATTGTTCAAGGCTTTTCAGACAGTGCTTTTCATAACCAATGGAGGGATTTGACGATTTGTAGTTTGCCTTGGTAGGATTCTGCAAGATGCCGAGAGGTTTAAGGGAACTTAATTTTTCATTTTTAAGATTTTCAATTTAACCAATTTCCATTGCACCCTGTACTCTGCATCTGCACTGGAAATGAAATTATAATTCTCACCTAAAGTAATATCACGTAATTAAAGTTAAAGACATCATTCATTGGCTCACAGACGGAATGACATCCGAGGCGTAAAATTGCAAAATGTTGAGTTCCGTCGATTTGCATCTTTTGCCAGGGGGGAGCTATTCTCACCTCTGAAAACATTACCTTACAGCAATCTAGTTGCAAACTTCTAGGTTTGCTAACGAAAACTTGTACTCATTACATGCAAACTCGTACTGATTGTTTTGGCAAATGCTAACAATTTCATCGCTCCTTGAAATCTGGACTTTGCAAAGACATTGCCCTTGTCCCTTCCAAAAAAAAATGAATGAAATTTAGCGAAAAGGTTAACGTAGCACCTATTGAGAGTATGGTGTGGACACTCTCTCTCCCTCTCTCACTCTCTCCCTCTCCCTCTCCCTCTCCCTCTCCTCTCCCTTTCTCTCTTTCTCTCTCTTCTTCTCTCTCTCTCTCTCTCTTATTTAGCAATAACAATTGCAAGAACCTTACAACTGTTAACTGGACTGAACTGTCCTTTTCTCTTTGCCCATTACTAAATCAAGCCCTTTCATATTTTGATAATTATTCCTACCCAAGATATCTTGGAGAATATTATTAACGAAAGGAGTGATGTTGATCAAAATTGGCAACACATTGAAGTAGTTGCGATTCATGAACTTCTACAAAACCATATGGCAAAAATCATCCGATCTGATTTGAAGAGTTCTTCTCACATATATATTTTGCGTTACATAACTTACATCCCAAGTATGAAATCGAATGTTCAAACTTCTTACAAGAATCTAAGTGTGGTTTTCAGGGTTTCTAGGGTTTTCAAAAAAAAACTGCCGGCCTCCTCTTTAAAACCCTAAAAACCGATGACCTCGGCAGATTGCCTGCGGCGGTCCGTACAGCAGGGTGCCGTACAGTGCCGTACGGCGGAAGGCACCGAGACGGCCGCGCTCCCTTCCCCTTCCGACCGCCACGTGGCGCCCTCACAGCAATCGCTGGCGCCCATGAGCGGCCCCTTCGGTCCTCCTGCAGCTGCCACGTGTGCCCTAACCTGCAGCTCGCCTCCAGGCCGAGCCTCCTTGCCGGGGGCGCAGGAGGAGGTCCGCGGCGGCCAGGCGCCCACAGCAGCCGCGGCTCCGCGTGAACGCTTTGCCTGCCTTCAAAGGGGGAGGAAAGGCTGCCGCTGCTTGAAGACCTCCCGCTGCTCTCTCGCGCATTTCTGTGGTCATAGAAGCACCTCGATTTCGGTGCAAGGAAGAAGCGCTGATTTTAGGAAGAGAGGAGCTGCGGCAGTGCACACTATGACTCCAGTTTTGGCAACCATTCTGTCTGAGGGTGGAAGGGTTTTGAGTATCCAGTCGCATACGGTTCAGGTGAGCTCATAGCACCATCGGGTATTGGCGGGAATGTTAAAGAATACATTTTTACTATCAATGGAAAAAGGGGTACATAATGTAGCTCCATTTACATGAACTTCCTTGCCGAGCTAAAAAGCTCTGTCCCTTTGTGGAGAGTTTTTGGAATGCATGTGATTGTGCTTCTTTGTTTCAAACTAGGAATCGCGATAGGCCGACTGTTTTCACAATGCCTTGCAGAATGTTCGTGATTAAGACACGACAAGGCTTGCAGACGTGCTCTTGTTCTCTTTCATGTTACAGGGCGATGTGGCTAATGTACGAACATTCTCGCTTCATCGTTTTATGCTGTGGAGAAAGGATTATGCTAGACGTACTGACACAGAATCCCCTTGTTGCGGTCAGGGTTATGTTGGAAATAAGGCTGCTGTGTTTCCCTTACAATTGCTCGGATTCGATGTCGATCCAATAAATTCTGTCCAGTTCTCCAACCACACAGGTTGTCCCGCCATACCTTTCTCACTTTTTCACGGCCATTTGGTGTGCTTCTTTTATTCCAAAATTAACATAGCGCTTTGACCAGGTTGAAGTTTCGGTGAGACGCATTTTGACGATCAAGATAACAGCGATCAAAGCTGCTTTGTGCAATTTGTCATGTGGCCTCAATTTCTTATAGCTATGAACGAGAACGCAAGGTCATTAGCCCCTCACATTGCAAACGACCTTGTGAGGGTAGCCTGAATGATGATGACAGTCATTTATTGTGAAAATATTTATTATCCCCCTGATATGGAAGCTTAGGAAGTACTGTGCGTTGTGGACCATAGCGGCAATTTGCATGTTTCTTCGAGGACTGGGCAAAATTAACATTTGATCCCGCCGGCTTGTGCTATAGTTTTGGATGTCTTGTTGTTTAAGCTTGCTATGTTTTCTAGTCGATCAAATCTCAAGGAAGTGTGCTGGAGCAATATCTGGCAGGGTATCCTTCTGTAAAAGGACAAGTGCTGGACGGGGAACAGCTCTGGACGTTGATTGAGGGCCTGGAAGCAAACGACTTGCTTTTTTACACTCATCTGCTCACAGGTGAGCTGTTTCTACATGCAGGTGGACTATCCGTTCCTGAAGTTAGCAAGGCACTGTTGAATTGTAGCATATGAACAACGATTTATTTTATTTTGATTTGATTTTTGATTTTTTTCTTGCTGCATTCTTTGGCATTTTCAAATATAGGTTAGATTCCCGCACATAAGTTTGCGTGACATGCATCTAAGGTGCACCGTCGTGATCTCCATTCCTTGGTGCATTGTTCAGGCTATATTGGCTCCCTTTCCTTTCTCAACACAATTTTGAGGGTGCTTGACAAATTGCGTCAAGTAAATCCCAATCTCGTTTACGGTAAGTGTGCCTTGAACATTCTCCTGTCATCGAAACTGCCGATAGTGAGTCCTTTTGTAGCTCGCCATCTAGGTCACGACAATGTCAACCCTTTTCGATCTTGGGAAAAATGATGTCAGTTTTTAAGAGTTGGGAGTCTAGTTACAGAAGAGGAGGAGCACTGAGACTAGCATGTCCTTGGTAACCCCGTGAGTGCTTTAATGTTAGTGCTGTTTATTTCCTAGCTTCCCTGATTTTTTCTGCTGGGTTTATTCCTCTTTTCCCGCTTTTTAGCCAGAGCAGGTGGTGTTAATCAAATGTGAAAAGAGAATACAGGGTGTATCTTGTCAACCCTCGCATACATTGGATACCCTGGGTTGAACCTCTAGAAGTGCAATCCACGAGCATCCTTGTGACATAAGAGCATGGGGTCTTTAGCGATTTCCATTTCTGGGGGTGGTTGGGATCAGTATGCGACCCTGTGATGGGCGATGAGGGGCGTCTCTATATCAAGCCGGAGCTAGTGCCTGTGTACCGGGAAAAGGTGAAGGAGGATCCGCGACATCTGACACGTTTCATAAACGATTAATTGACTCGCTTCATAAACGATTAATGCTTCTGAACGAGTGAAAGCTACTTTCCTCACTGAATAGCAAACATTTAGCATGGTTCAACGGCATGCATGATTTTTGACAAATTTCTATCATGTTTACCGCTCCATTTTCTCTTGTTTCGTTCAATAGATGTGGAATGAAGAGAGCTGCAGGGGGGGTTGAGGGAAAGGGAAGGTCATACCAAGCGCCTCTCTCATCACACCCAATTCGTTCGAAGTGGAGCAGCTGACAGGCGTCAGGTTGAAACGATACCTCTGCGCCCTTCTGCCACACATTTGACTGACCTTGCACAAAGTTGGTGATCGTTTGGATTTTCAATTCCTTGACTGGAAGTGGTGGAGCACAGGAAGAACAATGTGGTGAAGACTCTTGACATCTGCCTCTGGTGGCCTCCAGACTTGTCACGGAAGCTGACGCACTTCGAGCTTTTGATATTCTTCATGCAGCAGGACCCCCAAAAGTGAGCAAGCACGGTTATGCTGTCCTTACCTCTCCCTTGGGAGATTACATCCAATTTGATCTGAATTCTTTTATATGCTTTATTCTCTGCATTTCAGAGAGTAACAGTGCATTTGTTCTGTGGCAGGTGGTAATAACAAGCATGGAACTGGATGGCGAGTTGGCTATTCTTGGCAGTGAGCGCATCAATAAAGTGGGTCCTTTTCCCATTCTTCCCGGCACTGGTGTAGCTTGAGAGCTTGCCAGCTTTTTAACTTTTCTCATTTATACTTTTTTTTTTTGGCTGCAGGTTGATGATAATCTTCAGCAGTTCATCATCAAAGTTCCGAAACTGCCGAGTTATTTTACAGTAAAGCCATCATCACCAAGCAGTCAGCTATATGTTGTCTTTCTTTATCTATTTTTGCACTTCTAGAATGTGTGACTTGTTTTTCACACTTTTACTTTCCAAAATGTTGATCATGTCTCAGTTATGGTGTTTCCTGGGCTTACTGTTACTGGGTTTTCTTTGACTTCAGGGAACAGGTGATCTCATGACAGCACTTCTCCTTGGATGGACACATGTGAGTACACGACGTAGGAGAAATTGATGCCTTGCTTTTTATTCCTTCACTACATTGCTGTAACCAGCTCAGAACTGGAAAGGATGTGATCCGTCTATCAAAGTGAATCATTTCTAGAACAGTCCTGACAATTCTGTGAGTAGGTGAGCTGCCTGGAGCACAGGAAGAGGATGTGTCTGTTCAGGAGTTCTTATCTGAACATACGAACCGGGAATTGGGCTGCATGCAGAGATATCCTGATGACCTCAAAAGAGCAACTGAACTAGCGGTCGCTTCATTGCAGGTGAGGTTGAAGTGATGCGGGGAGGGTCAGACGGCAGGATGGGAAAGAGAAAACGAGTTGGAGTCAAAAGGGAGGGGGAGTGGAAAGTGGTCCATTGTGAATGTGTTCATTGTGAATGGCTGTTGAGGTTGTTGTTTATTGAACGACAAAGCTTTTGCGAGTTGATTAATTTCCATCCGGTCTGCGCTGACCATGCTTGTGCAGGCGGTTCTTAAGCGAACACTGGGAGACTGGGCAAGGTCAGGGGCAGTCCCGAGCATCAAGCAAGTGGAGCTCAGATTGGTGCAAAGTCGAGATGATATTGTTTCACCTGCTGTAACCATCCATGCGCAGCCATTGAGTGGGAAGACGTGACGTGAGTGCGTGCAAGCCAATGTTTATCATCAAGTGGCAATTTCATTTTAATTCTCGCAGTAATATTTGGCAGCTGCTTAGAAAGTCCCATGCTCCAGAATGCTTTGTAGATAAGGGAGGAAAAGAAGGGCGGTTGATTATGTGCTTCTGAACCATAGTGCGGTGTATATATCTCTGGAAAATTCTTCGATTGGGATCTCGTTCTTCCATATCTACAATGCAGTCTGGTGAATGTGTCCCTTGGAGAGGTCTCCTCTGATGTGCTCACAATGCATGGTCTTGAATCTTGCGCGAAGCCCTCTCCCAGCTTATCATAACCAGGACATCTACCGGATTCCTGCAGTCTGATAGATCTGAACATATGTACTTCTCTTCATGCTTTTCATGTGTCATGTTGTTGGATGTTCATAAAATGTAGGAGAACACATCCCAAAACCTGTAGGCATCAATCCATTGTGAAGATATTTCCTGTCGACTTAAGCGACTAAGCACACATATTACAGTAAACACCTTAGGTCTGTGAACACTTTTCGGTACTTTGGGTTGAGTCTAGAATTCCGAACCTCTCGAATGTGTGGTAAAAGAACATATCAAGAAACATTTGAACTGTCGATTGCAGAATGATGTCGACATCGTTATTTTATTCTTGACACAAATAGAAATAATGCTTCCAGCCGTAATGAGCCCTCGACAAGTGTGAGGGGCTTTTAGATTGTTGAAGTCCCTTCCTTGAACACCAACCACATCATGACCTCCAACATCTTGTACCTTATTCCCTCTACCCTATCGACTACAGTGCCTGTGCGAGGCTATGACAAATCAGAGTGCAGATTGGGCTGAAGTAAACGCATGGCTTATATCAGACAGGGACTGCTCAACACGTCTTTCTCAGCAAGGGAACTTCGATTGGCCATGGTTCCATTGCGATGACAGAGCTCACAGATTGTCCGCAAATGCTAGTGCTACGTCTATATAGTATGTAGAGAACAGAAAATCATAATTTGGAATGCTACTTCATATCTTCTTTGGAATGGTTGGCAATCTGTACTGGACGGGAACACAACTGGATGACGTTTCTTGTTTCAAGTTTCAACTATAAGCTTTACACAATCAGACACACGATTGCCTCGCGCAGAGGAGGAAGAGGCGCAGCGGCGTAGGGAGCAAACTAGCATCCACTTCAGCGATGACAGGGAGATGAGCCATACCGCAGCCTATCTTCTATTACCAGGTTGCTACCCCTTCTAGGAATAGCTCAAGGTCGAAGCAAGCTCAGTGTAGGCCAGTGGCGAATTGCAGAGTAGCTTAGACCCGCGCAGCAGGGTTTGGACTTCAGCTCACATTTGCGCACTGTATGTGCTTTGACGCAAAACCCGGGATTGAATGACATCCTTCGGATGCAGATGGTATTTTGGAGGTGAGGTGATATGCCTATGAAGTACTTGTTTTTTGAGTATCTCGGCACTGCAACGTTCTCCTAAAAACAGTACCCAATGGCCACTTCGCACTTGATTTCTGCACCGAGACGGTCACAGCGGCTCGCCTTGCGATTGGCCTCTGGTAAGTTCACTTGCAAGTCCTCGGAGAACCCAAATATATTGGAATTTTTTCCTATGTATATTAAGAAAGTGAGCCGAGAACAACTTGAAAAGGATAGGTTATGCACTTATAAATGTATGGGCATGACTTTGGCGTGAAGCTACAAATTTGACTAGCCAAATGTAGTTTTTTAAGAGTTGCCGAGCAATGTAGAAGTTTTGTCTTGCTTTGCGAGTTTTTCACTACATGGCACCAAGCAGCTCAGCTTTTGGCATCGTGACACATGCTGCTCTCATGATACGTTCGACTACTTTTTGCTGAGACTTATTAGCGATGGGCCAGGTTCTTTCAGTTGAACCACATTGTACAAATCGTAGATATTAGGCTTCTTCGAGCCTTTAAATAAGCCAATCCACTTGGTTGGAGAGAGGGGTGCAGCAACGTCCATCAGCAAACCAGACATAAAATTTGGAACATTTGGAAGGGATATTGCTGCACTTGCAGTCAGGAAAGCTTACAATGGAGCATCCTCCGGTAGTATGCACTGTGCGGTCAGCAAGTCTCAACAGGATTGTTTGGTTGCAACGGAATTGGGACGGACACGCAAACGAAGGATTGCAAGTACTGGGGCCGATGAAAACTTGAGAAATCTTGTTCAAGCTAGAACGGATGAAACAATACAAGCTGATCGGAGAAGTGAAAGAGTGGCATCTAAAGAACTTCCTGCAGCCATGGAAGGCAGTTCGCTCAATACCAGTGCGATCATCACTGAAAAGGTGGTCTTGAGGAAAACAAGAGCAAAAAGTACAAAGCATGCCCCGACTCGAGAATTCGAGGTGAGCAGCTCCATTTACGCCCGGATTAATCCGAAAAGTGTTTGACTTTTTTGAGGGGAAATGTAGTATTCGTGAGGCATATATAAGTAATTCCAGCTTTGCGGAACCGTAAGACGAGGAGCTCAAAACAAGCGAGTTGACTACACAGAATTCATGACGTCTGGTAATACCTAGTAAGGGAACTTACTGCCTTGTTCTGCGACATAAATAGAGGTTGCCATCTCAAAATGGTCGCAAGTGTCTATTCATTAAAATTTGCGAGTATTTCCCTGTTTGTTCTTTTGTATTGGTACCTGAATATTAGGGTCCTTCATGTCCTGTCTCAGCAATCGGAACCCAAATACAGCCATGCCTCATTCGATGGGTTGAATATCAGGAGTTGTTCACTTGCAGGCCAGGCTTTGGCAGCAAGGCTTTCGACGTGTGGTAGGTGTGGATGAGGCAGGACGAGGGCCCCTTGCTGGACCCGTTGTGGCTGCCGCCTGCATCATACCAGATGACGTCGTCATAGAGGGTATGGCAATTGTCACGATTGATTTCATACCCCATTCGGTGACTCTCGTCAGTGTATGCAAGAAGGGCAACGAAGTCACAATCAAAGCGCCTGTTGACGTACTTACTGGAGAGAGATTATCAGGAGAAAAGGAGAAAAATCACAAGATTATATGGTTTTGTAAGGCGTTTTTTGATCTGCAATCCTTATTGCGATGCGGTTGATTCTCATTTTGATCACAAATGCTCACCCATGCGTTTCTTTGCCGTTATAAAACTTGTGAAATTATTCTATCACATTCATAGCCCAGAATGAAGGGAGCTCAGTTAAACATAGTTGCTCAGTTGTAGCTCAGCTCACATGCTCTGCACCAGTTGTTTACTTGAAAACAATTTTCAAGTCTGGCAGGCATTTTTGACAGCAAAATGCTTCGGGAGGAGGAGCGAGAGCGGCTCTTCGAGATAATTATATCGACTCCAGGTGTTTCCTATGCGGTGGGGTGGCGTGTCTATTCTTGTGTTTCAATTAAGAGTAGCAATGTTGGTGATATGGAGCTTTAGAACTAGAGAATCTAGCATTTTCTTTTCGATTCCTTTTAAAGTGGAGGAGTAGGACTGTTCCCAGCAATGATCATGAACCTTTCTGGTGGATCTGGGCCAGGTTCATGTTGTGGAGGCTGGCATCATTGACCAGATCAACATACTCCAGGTTGGTTGTTCTCTGTCTCGCTCTCAACATGTGGAATACTTTTACAAGCCTCCGCTTTTACGTCCATTCATTTTGCGATGGTGGACTCTGAGCAATCGTACGTACTACATATGCTTTGTGACAGGCTACGATGCAGGCCATGAGTGGAAGCATCAAGCAGCTGTGTTCAATGGGATCGGAGAAGCACCCTGACTATGTTTTGGTAGATGGAAACCGATTGCCCTCCGATTTGCCTCCCATAAAGGCAGAGTTCATCATCAAGGTAACTTCATTGTTGCTAGCTGCTCAACATTCAAGGAGGGTAGCTTTTGTACTGCGGACGATAATGACTACTTCCAAGACCTTGCCAAAGGAAAATTGGATGCCCTCTGAACATGTTGATTTGGCCCAGCTGCCAATCAATCGAGCAGATCTGTGATTCAGGCTTCTGTTCTGTTTGATCTTGTGCAGGGTGATATGGAATGCCACGTCATTGCAGCCGCATCGATTCTCGCAAAGGTCACTCGCGATCGGCTCATGATCAAATACGATGAGTAAGGCTGCCTGCCTGCCCTTTTGAAACGAGTCTTGCATCTGAGAGCTTATTGACTTTACCAGGATTGGCCACCAGAAATGCCAATGTTTTTTTCTGCCTTCCTTTAATGACTGCACCATTGAGAGGAATCTGTTTCTGTTTTTAGCTTTTCACATACATTTGTCAATGAAGCTTCGGCGAGGGCATTCGAATATTTGACAGGAAGAACGGTTCGACCACTGTGGAGTAGATCTACTCGTATATTTTCATGAGTTTTGTGTCAATGTCAATGGTTCTGAATCAGCTTATTTATGAGAACGACGTTGAGCCATCCAGATGAAAGTTGCTGAACCTTTCACATGTTGATGCAGTGTTTACCTGTGGCTTTGTCCTTCAGGAAGTGGCCTCAGTATGGTTTCAAAGCTCACAAAGGCTACGGAACTGCAGCACACATTGCGGCGCTGCTCAAGTGTGGTCCTTGCGATATCCACCGCCGATCATTTGCACCAATTAAAGATTGGCACCAGTTTGGCCCTTGATGTCATGCGGCAAAACGCCCTCTGGCCATAATGTATTCCATTCTTCTTCATCCTTCGGTTTTCCTGGAGGATCCCTCACTTAAAATCCGGACCCATCATCCTACGGCAGAAGTGGTGTTCTAAATTTCTTTCACATGACTGGCCTCTTTCTCTAAGACCCTCATTCCATGTAGTCGACCTGGATACCTGGATTGAAAGGTCCAGTTTGACACCCCAAGCCCTTAGCCCTCCACCTCCAACCATCGCAGCGGTTTCGAGCAGCAGGAGGAGGACCAGCCCCTTCCAACTGTTGCCTTCCCTTCTTCAGGAGAAGCGCCATCGGCTTTGGGCCCCTCCCTTTCTCGGAGAGTTTTCAGTCGCTCAATTAGGGGGTCTCAGACTTAAAAAACGATTACCAATTACCAAGCTGTACGATTACCAAGTTTTCGGGTCAACTTCACCAGTTTCGCGCCCCCCGAACGTAACCGTGATCGTGACGCGACGTGACTTTATCACCACTCCGCATTTGCCGGTATGACCAATTTCCAAAGGCGCGATGACCAACTTCGCCCGCGCGGGGGGGTCTCAAACTT